>LOJH01045967.1:2482-13494 GCA_001685095.1 Ellobius talpinus
AGATCCACCTGCCTCTGCCTCCCGAGTGCTGGGATTAAAGGCGTGCATCACCACTGTCTGGCAACTATTTAGTTATTTCTGCAAGAACCAAACCAAACCAATGTATCTTCTACTAAGCAGAAAATAATTCTAATAGAAGATAATTGATCTTCTATTAAATTATCTGCTTCTGTAATTATGCATTCAAGTTTAAAATGTGATTCAGGACAACCTACATTCATTTCTACTATTCTCAGGGAATGATGTAAGGGTGTTTAAAGAAACGACAGGTACCAGTTTGTTTTTTAAATGTCATAAGTAATTCAGAAAGAAAGAAAAGGCAATGAAGATGGTTGCAAAGGAAAGATGGAGTGGAGGTTCCTGGCAAATTGTCCCTCACTTAAAAGGATGCATAGTCACTTCCTCTAAAACGTAAGATGCAGACAGGGTTACCACAACATAACAGGCTGAAGAAGCTGTGGTCTGACAAATTTCAGTGTGTTAAAGTTCTACTTACTTGTTCTTCATCCCAAACAATAAAAACAAAGCAGAAAAGTTCTAACAAATTCTATGATTTTGGGGCCTAGAGGGCAGAATAAACAGAGTAGGAGGAGATTGTTTGCCTCTTCTAAGGAAACACGACAATCTGTGCTGGGGATAACTTACCTACAAACAACACAGGCCTTGCCCCTTCGAAGGAAACATGACAATCTGTGCTGGGGATAACTTACCTACAAACAACACAGGCCAAGCCCATCTCCATCGCAAAATCATCAGCACTAGTCTCCTCGAAGCTGGAGAGGTCAGCCATAGCTAAATCCTTGCTGGTTTGGACAGTAATGGGAGAAGATCGGGTCTCTGGTTTCTCCAATCTAGGTTTCTTAGGAAGATCAACTCCTTCAGTGACATCTTTCATCTATAAAAAGAACCCAGTAAACTTAGACAACAATGTGGAGACTAAGAGAGACTTACATAGATCTAATCTACAAGGGAAGTTGAAAAAGATAAGATCTCCTGAGTAAATTGGGAGCATAGGGACCTTGGGGGATTGTTGAAGGGGGCTGGGGAGAAGCAGGGAGGGGAGCAGAGAAAAATGTAGAGCTTAATAAATATCAAAAAAAAGAAGAAGAAGAACCCAATGATGAATGATCCTGAAAGTCACATGACATAAACTCTAAGTCACAGAGAGGAAAGATGGGCAATATATGACAAACTCTATCTCATAGACATTTTCACATAGACAGGAGAGCTATACACTTAGATGGGTTGAAAAAACTATAATTTGAGTCGGAGTCGTGGGAGGAGTAGGAGAGGAGAAAGGGAGGGGTAGAAATGATGTAAATATAGTATTCATATAAGAAATTCTCAAAAAAATAAAATTGAAAAAAGAATTAAGATTACTTTATAATTAGCATGCTAAAAGAAACTAGACAGATATAAATAAATCAGAATATTCTAATAAATATCTACATTCTGCTTTGTATTATACATACTAGAGAACTCTGGAAATTCAATGGATATACTACCTTTTCTCTTTCATTCAAGATGTTTGGACTTGCAAAAAACAGTACTACTAATATTGCTATGTAAAACAACAACAGCAACAACAAAATAACCAAAAACTTAAGGGCTGGAAATATATCTCACTGAATAAGCTTTCTGAGCAAGCATGAGGGACCAGAGTCTGGCCCTTGAACCCATGTAAGAGCAGGCACGGAGGTGGACTGCAATCCCAGCACTTGATCAGCTTACTCCATTAGTTGGAAGTAGCGAGCTCCAGGATCAGCAAGAGACCCTGCCTCAGTAAATAGAGTAATTGAGTGGACATCCAGAGTTGACTTTGGACATCTACACATGCATACACATACTCACATATATGAACACCCATAGAAATAGGAGCATACACTATACATATATATGTGCAAAAAAACCACTTTATAAGCAATTTCCAAACTGTATTGAAAATGTAAATAATGAGCTGTCTTCCTTTCCACACTAAATGCATTGCCATATATGCTTCAAAGCTAATTCTGAGAATTTAAGATATGAAAAGCTATAGGTAGATCTGTTGGATTCACAAAAATTAAATTCTGAAAATACATAGATAATTTAGAAATCTGGAAGTTTATTGGTAAAGGTATGAATTTAGTAAGACAATTTTGGATAGTAGTTTGGCTATTTATAGTAATGATGAATATATAAGTATCCACATCCACTTCCAGGCATATAGCTTACAAAAATTACTAACATGGTCACAGAAATGACCATTCATCTCTGTGATTAAGAAGCTCACTGAAGTTGTATTATAACAAAGAAAAAGGCGAAATCTCCTCAATTTCCTAGCTGATAAATTTCTTTATTCACAGAATGAATGCTAATGGCAGCTAAAAAACAAACCAATACCATGACCTACACATAAATTTCAAAAACCACACTGGCCACAGAGACAGCTCTGGGTAAATGTGCTTGCTACCAAACTTGTGACCTGAGTTTGAGTCCCAAGACACACTTGTGGGAAAGCCAGAACTGACTTCCTCACACATGCCTCACACTCCTGCAAATAAATGAATGTAATAAAAACTTAAAAACCGAAGCATCAGTAAGTGAAGAAAAAGTAAGTCAATGAGAACACAAAGAGTGTAATAGCGTCTATGTACGAATAAAAGCACTGTTCATGCACATCTATTATGTAGGAAAAGCATGAAAATATATGGGATAATATGCCCCACCTGAGGGCAAGGGCTACAAAACATAGCTTCACACATTTTTTGTTAGCTGCCAACTTTAATGACCATTTACAAACTTGCCCAACATATACAATCAAGAAATACCTGAAGCCTTCTCGAGATGCTTGCCATCATACCGGGATTCTTTCAGTTTTACTTCTAACAACTACTATTGCCAGAGTTACGATGAAAGTCTGCATTATTTTCCCGAGGTACAAAGGCTGGATGACAGCCATCTCAAGTAAATGGACAAATACATGTTCCTAGATTTTACTCATTTTTTTTGAAGTTCAACCTCTCCAGCTAGCAAACCATGTTTGCAGAGTGATCATTATGTAACTATACCCGCTGCTACAAAAAGTAGACACTGACGTTCTTTCTGCCTACAGAAATGGTTTGTCCTTTCCCAAGCCAAGCCAAAACCAATCCTTACTTTATCAGCAGGTCTCTTTTCAGTGTCTTTCTTTATCTTTTCAGTTGCGAGGGCTTTGCCATTACTACTGCTGGAAGGGAGACTGGATGATGTTTTGGGCTCTTGTTTGATAGAAATAGATTTTGTGCTTGAAATTTTGGGTGGTTCCACATCCTAAAGGGTAAAATAAAAAATAAGAGACCTTCATTTTATTCACAACAGAAGGGCTGGGGTTACTGTTCAGTGGTAGGGCACCTGCATAGCATGAACAAGGTCCTAGGTTTAATTCCCAGTACTAAAAGGGAAACAAACACAAAAAGTAATAATCTAAACAATTTTCAGTTAAAAATTAACTGCCACATGATAGTCAATGAAAAATTCTTCTCTACCATGGCCTTACTAAAACCTAACGGATTCACAGCCAGCACCTATCTGTCGTTTTGACAATGTGCATGTATGTTCATGAGCTAACTACTGCAGCCACACGCCATTATCACCCAGACCCTCCTGTGGGTCTCTGTAACTACTCTCTTGCTAGAATGCTTCGGGCAGTAAACCTGGGCTGTTGGCATAACTTACGCTTCATATTCTGACTACACTCAAGCTAGTCACACAGTTCTGTCTCCCCTCTTAGTTGGGCAGCTGTGTCCCCACACTTGGGTTTCAGAACTAGAACTAGAAGACTTCATACAGAGAGCCCATATGTGCTAGGTGGATTCTACTCAGGCTAATTTACTTATTTTGCAGTAAGTTCTACAATTCTGCAAGATAGTTCTTAGTCTCCTCATTTGCCAAGCTTGGGTGAAATAAAGGTATCAGGCAACTCAGTTCCCTTACTGTAAAGGAGGAAACAGGCAATACTAATTTCAAGGGATCATTATTAGAACAAAAGTTCACAAACCACTTAGAAAAGGGCCTACTTAGACACCGTAAAGTTTCAAGGTACGTAAACTGATATCAAACAACTACAAGAGGCAAACTGGATTTTCAAAAGTTTGACTGGCTCTAAAACATACTCTTGTCAAATAGATCTGCCACTCACCAACAATAATGGCGCCACATAGTTGTGACATCTAGAACCTGTATCTTTACCCTTTTATTATCCTGTTCATATTTAATTCACTTTGTTGAAAAATCTCTTTGTTATTTATATTTTTATCCTTAAAACATTAAAGAATGATTAGAAATAAGTTTGGACACCATTAACACATTAAAAATGATGATAAAGAACTGGAGACTAAATTGCAAACAAGTGGTTTTTTACACACCAAGGAGTAAAATTGCATACCTTGTAGACTAGTGGTTCTCAGCCTTCCTAATGCTTTAATACAGTCCAGCATGTTGCGTTGACCCCCAACCATAAAATTACTCTCACTGCTACTTCTTAACTAAAATTTTGCTGCTGTTAAGAATAGTAATGTAAATATTTGTGATCTGCGATGGTCTTAGGCAACCCCTCTGAAAGGGTTGGTCACTCCCAAAGGGCTGCAACTCTCAGGTACATAAGGACTGCTCTAGTCCAAACTAACAATTCTGGGTGGCTCTTTGAAAGCTTGAGGGAAGAGAACAACATTAAGATTATAATTTCTTTGTGACTAAAGAGCAATTACTATGGCAGAAAGTCTTTCAAAAGAAGATACACACTATCACTCAACCACTATGTGCACCTCAAAACTCTTTCTAAGCTTTGTATTCAGGTAGATACCTTTTGAGTTGGACGATAACTTGCATCAATGCCCCGAGCCAAAGACTCATCAAGCAGCGCTTTTAGTTTTTCAGCAGAATCTTTACTCTTTGAGTGTAAGAAACCTAGTGCTTTCAGAAAAATGGGATCAAGTTCCAAGTTCACAGTAGCAGCCATTGCAAACACCTGAAGAAAAAGAGGAGCAATTTAGATAGTGCACAATTATATATCCTTACTTTTACCTATTTTGCTTTCTTGCTTATAATATTTTAAAACATCTGAAAGGTTATTAGAGACAAAGTAATGGCTAACATTATCTGGTGTCCCTCTCCCCTCTGAACGAGGGATGTTACTAGCTTCAATGTATCTACACTCACCACCATATATTTCAGACAGAGTCTCCCTAAATGCTCCAGCTGGACAATTTGAGACCCAGTCTCCCTATATGCTCCAGCTGGACAATTTGTGATCCTTCTACCTCCACCTCCTCACAGGTGAGTTTGGAGGCCTGTGCCACTACACCTGATAATGGCAAAGGCTTTTCTGTTTTTGTTTGTTTGGTTGGTTTTTTGAGACAGATTTTCTCTGTGTAACAGTCCTAGCTGTCCTGGAACTAGCTCTGTAGTCCAGGCTGGCCTCAAACTCACAGAGATCTGCCTGCCTCTGCCCCCCGAGTGCTGAGATTAAAGGCATGGCCACCACTGCCCGGCATGGCACAGTTTTAATACAGACAGATCTTTAATCACAGAGCATTTTCCTGGTTATCTCTAACAACATATCTATAACTTACGGCACACAAACTTGCCGGCTTTCAGGTCAAGTTGACTGCACATCAAAATGTAGCTTTTCAAGTCTTATTATTACCACAAAAGTTGAGATTTGGTGTTCATGGACGGGGACAAGGATGTCACAGGAAGACAATGGCTAACGGGTCCATGATAGAAGTCACTGCAGCAGCTTTTAAAACTGTTTGTTTTGTTTCTGTGCAGTTTCTCATTCTCCTCAATCCTCTGCTATTTTTAATATCTCAGAAAGCATATTAGTGGTAATCTTATTATATGACATTTAGATGGTGGGATCTCTTGCATTAAGCTATTTCTCAAAAACAGGTCTCTGAATGCTGATCCTTACCTACTGCGTGTATCCCTCAGGTTTGATAATGCTTGCTGTCCTAAGGAGCTTAAACAATGGTTGCACAGCAGAGGCCACACATCAAAGGTCTGCAAAATTCTCAACAGTCAAGTTTTGTTTTCAGTTAATACCAATGTTATCAAGTGGCTCTACTTCTGGCTGTCATTTTTCCCAAACACCTTTCAGGTAAGGAATTATTAAAATAAAAATGTACTCTTGCTGTTCAATCCTTTGATCAATATACTAAGGTTTTAAATCCTCTTCTATCCTTAAGTTTAATGGCATAGTAATGCAACACAGGTACAAGGCTACAGTTAAAGATCTGTCAGCAATTCCACAATAATCTCCTATTTTCAGGGGCTTAGAATACCATTAAAATTTGCTGCAGGTTGAATCTTGGCATATGAAAGCACCGGTTGGAAATAGATTTCATTTACTTCTATTTTTCTCTTCATACCTTGTCAAGTTTGACAGGACACAGATAGATGGATAGACAGACAGACAGACACACACACACACACACACACACACACACCAGGCTCTTTATACGTTCCTAAAAATCTATTATCTATTTGATAATAAAAAATGAGTGCTAATTCTATGCTCTACTAAAATACCATCTGTCTGAATCTCGGTAATGCCTTGCAGGCTAGTACCAGAATGAAAATGTAACCAGACCTCAAATAGTCCTATTAGTAAGAATATAACAAAATGGAATAGGCTCTGTTGTTACTTTAAACTACATTACAGGTATCATCTCCCAAGAATGACCTGTTCAGGGGCAGTATTTTAAATATGAGGCTGAGCATCGTATTCGCTAAATTTCCATGATTAAAGAAGTAAATCCACTGTTCCAGATCCTATAAGACAAACACAGTCTAATCTTTCTATGACCAAATTTATATAACTACAAGCATACTAGTTTATTTAACCCTGGATAGTCTGTTTTACAGGATACTGAGCAAAGAGCTGATACCGAGGGAAATCTTTATATGATAAAGCACTACTTTCTTTTCTGAAAAATGGAATCAAAGTATTGCTATGTATGTCTGTCCTCATGAATGAAATGCCTATAGATTAGGTGACCTATGGTGTAAGATTACAGAAACTGTCAATATCAATATTCTAATGGAAACCTTGTAGTCAGTTCCTTTTAAAACAGACCTGGCATGCTTTGCACCCCTGCCATAAATCACTTACGTATCTTTCAAACTCAGTGGTGCACATGATGGAATGTGGGGTGTGCATGTGTTTGTGTGCGCGCATGCGCAGGTATGCTCAATTCTTAAGATCATGGAATAAGAAAGGTTTGGAGTTCACTGCTCTAATCTAGCAACTTCCAATTCCTCTTCTCCTTTTCTCATGGCTTAGTTAAAGTACAAATCATTCTGCAAATCCGTCCAGGGTTTTCATTCAGCCCAGCCCTTCTCCCTTCCCAAGCTAACTTTATTATCAGCCCCCACTCATTATAATACATCCCCCTATATTTCTACGTTTTCCTCAAGCACTTTGTCATTACTATTCTCACTAATAACATCATCTTGTTAGAGCCTCCTCCAAGGCAGTGCTCATTAACTTGTCTCATCGGAAAGGCTACAAAGGTATTTATAGGGAGCCTCTTCCGTATTGCTGATTGTAGAAAAACAAATCCATGACCCCATGTGTCAACCTCTCACTTGCATCTCCCCACTCTAAGTGCAAACATGAGCACACGCTCTTCCTTCTCTTCCCCCGGCACTACCTTTCCTTTAGCACACATTATGATCTTATAAAACTTTTAGCAAACAACTTTAGTTAGCTCTTTAACGGCAAGAGCTTCACCCCCAGCCAGTGAACTGTAAAGATCTTCCACAGCTACTCTCTTTGACTACAATCTTGGTTAAGTCCCTCCCCCTCCTTTCTTCATTCCCATGTCACGTTCTCCGAGTTTACAGTGGCTCCATTTGTCCCCTGTGCTGCTTCTTCATTGACACTCTCTTGTTCCAACTTCTTAAACCAAACAGAAGCAGTCGGTGGCATAAAATAAGTTACGTGCATGTAAATGCAGAACAGGAAGACAGATGAAAGAATATGTTAAGTGTGAGTTTATTTTAAAATCCTAAGTGTTGTTTAAAACAAAGAAATGTAAGAAAATTGATATTTATTACTTCAAAACTATCAATGTCAATGATGGGGTAAAGTGGTAGTGATGATGTTGGTGCGAGTGAATGGTTAGGTCATACTAGCAATTATTGTCACAAATATAAGTCACCCTAGAACTTCCATTGCTATTCAATGGTCTTCTCTCAACCCCATCTCTTACCTTTGTCCATGGGGAGCATGCTATTTCTTTCCTGTTCAGCTTCTACTCTAGTACAGGCCTTTCACTGACACTCTTCTATTCCTATTGATTAGTGTTGCAATCCATACAACAGGGTCTTCTACCCATAATTCCATGAAGATAACCTCATCACGGTTAATTTAGTCATACAGAAATCTAAAGTATACTATTTTCTCTTCTACCCATTTCTCAGTTCTTTGTAGATTTCTCCTGCATGGGTTACGAGGAGATACTCAGGGCTATTCTGGGTGTCTTTTGAGTGCACAACACCCTCTTTCGAATCTGTCTTTGAGATCAACAGCACAGCTGCACAGGCATCCCCTGCAAGCATGTGAGAAGTGCAAACTCTTGGCTTCCACATCCTAACTTACGGAAGAAAAAACTTTGAAATGAAGCCTGCTAATCTGCATCAAACCTCCTGGGCAACCCCAATGTATTTTGCAATTTGAGAACCGCTGTTCCAGAAAATCTGCTTTTTGCCAGAGATCATAAACTTCTCTTTCAAGTCCATGGTTCTCTCAGGCTATCTCTTTCCACAGGCGTTAACAGCAAGGTTAGCCTGGCTATCTTCCTGAGGCATCCTGATGAGCATGACCCAGCGGAGCCATCTGCACCCTTATTTCTCCTAGCCAGTTTTAAGTATAGCTTTCCCTTTACAAGTTCACTTCTGTCTCTGGCTACTATCACTTGATGGGAGTCATATCTTCTTTTGGTTTTTGTTTGCTTGTTTTCTTTGTTCATTTTTGTTTTGAAACAGGGTTTCTCCGTATAACAGTCCTGGTTATCCTAGATCCAGTTCTGTAGACCAGCCTGGCCTCTATCTCACAGAGATCAGCCTGCCTCTGCCTCCGGAGTGCTGGGATGAAGAGAGTGCACCACCACCACCCAGCAACGCAGCACCATGCCTTATTTTAAGACCAAGTAAATACATTAAAGGTACTTTGTAGTTTATAAAATTTTCTTTGCATCGTTATATTTAACTTTTATATCTTTTTCTTTCTATCCTTTCGTTGGCTCATCTCACTCATGTTGTTCTTGTTATTGCTCCAACTAATCTTGCTGCCCTGCTTTGGTTGTGCTTGTTTTGCTACCAATTTGTTCTTCAGCAATTACACACATTTTGTTGTCAACTAACATCTCTAGGCAGATGATTCCATATGGTTTTTTCTGACGTTCTTCAGCCGGAATCCTTTGTTTCCCTTATTTCTGTGTTCCTCTTTAAACAATGGCTAGACTATCATGTGGTTAAGTCATCAGAGCAAAGTCTAATGTTCTTCGCTTTAACTCTACACAATTCTAATCACTTCAGCCAACAACATGAAGGAAATTCAACTGTCTTTTCCTCCCAACAAAACCAAACCTCAAAAAGCAAAACAATGATCTGTTTTATGAGTAGGAGTGTGTACAGGGTTCTAATCTGAAACATTCACTTTCTTTCATCTGTCTTGAATTCCTCAATCTCAGTAGCTCATAGCTTCTGTATGCAGGTGTGTGCATGTGCGTGGGTGGGGGCAGTGGTGGGGGATGCGGTTATTTCCCCTAGCAATTTGAATTTAAGAGGTGCTTTTAAATATTTATTGAATGAACTAGATTTCTGGTAACATGTCATTTTTCAAGGTTCTGTGATGGCCCCAAACAAAATTAAACAGCCCTAGCTAAATCTATGCTTTCCTTTGGGTCTCTTTCATCCTGCCTGTTAGTTTCAAAGTTCAAAGTTGATCACTTGCTAGTGCATGAGATTAAAGAAACTGACTATCCATGAGGGTGCAATACTAGGATTACCATCTGATTACAACACTGAAACCCATCCATTCCTGTCTCTGAAAGATTTTGCAATTCTTTCCAATAAACCTTCCTTCCTCCTTCCTTCCTTCCTTTCTTTTTTTAAAGATGCTGCCCTTTTCATCCTTCCCTTGAGTACCTGGCCCTAGGGTACATCTAGAAACTTACAGCAGGAGATTAAAAACCCCAATTCCAAAACAAACCAAGCGCTAACGAATCTGTAAAGAGACGGAAGACACTTAGAAATGAGACTCCTTTGAAGGAATCCAAACAGACGGGCGGCCTCGTGTAAGGAAGAGTTATTGACAAGGGAGCCAGAAAACAAGACGTAAACCAGGAGCCGAAGAGAGATCTCCGGAACCCTTCGACAAAGGTTTGAGAGTTCCACGGACCCAGTCCCCAGAGGCCGCGTCCTCAGTGCACAACATTCTGAGAGGCACAGTCCTTCCAAGAGGGGGAGTGGTTAGGCTGCCTCACGCAACTGCCCGCAAATTATGTTTACCTCCCCCAGCAGGGAGGAGCCCAACACCCGACGGAGCTCCGCTGCGGGCGCCTCTCACGGGCTCTCGAGCGTCCCCGAGGCGCCAGGACGCGGGGGGGGGCACCCTCATCGCAACTCACCGTTCCNCCGCCCCGCCACTCTGTCCGTGCCCGGCAGCTCTTTTCGAACCCGTCCCCGCCCTAACCGGTATCCGAAGCGAGAACCAAAGGTTCCCGCAACCCGGTCGGGAGGGGAACGTTTCCTGGGTAGACAGCAGGAAATGACGTGAACCTCTTCCGGTCCGCCGGATTATGAATGGCGGTGGGCGGGGGGCTTTCCAGATACATTTGCTTCTTGATTATTCCTAGTTTCCCCCACCCCTCGGGGCCTCACTGGAGGTGAGTGCTCCTCAGGCCGCGGCTTCCAGAAGGAGCCTCGGGATCCCGGCTCGGGCTGGGCGGGAAGGCGCGGCGGCCCGCGTCGCCCACACGCTCTCG
>LOJH01045968.1:0-13494 GCA_001685095.1 Ellobius talpinus
AGCTGGGATGGGGTAGGAAGAGAGGGGCAGTAGCTGGGGATAGGAGCCCCTGCATAATCCAGAATGGTGTTTTGAGCTTTATGCACAGACAGGTAGGTAGGTAGGTAGGTAGGTAGGTAGGTAGGTAGATGGATGAATAAATGATTGATAGATAGATAGATGCATAGAAAGATTAATGATAGATACTTGAGTAACTATGCATGAAGAAAAACTTGTACAAGATGTTAAACAAACAAGCAAATAGATAGTTATGGTTTGAGGACTTTCTAATAATAAGAATGATCAGTGCAAGTAATTGTCATGTGCTAAGTATATGTTAAGTACCTTATTGCACTTAATCATCTCAGCATCAGGTTAACTAAGAACCATTAGAACTCTATATTACAAGTTAGAAAAGTAAGGCTTGTAAGGTTATTTGATCTATGGGTGGTCATACAGCAATAAAGATAGGTTCAGAATTTGAATCTACTTCTCTCTTGTGAATAATTTATCATCATAAGCATTGAATTTCCCACATTAAAAATGTGTGGTGCTGATGGATCCTAAATAAATAATTCTATCAATGGTCTGGGAGAACCTTTAAAGTGTCTCCCATTTGAAATTGTTCTAAGCCATTCTTTGTGGCAGTTTGGTCTTCATGAGTAGCCCCAAGCATATATGGGCTATGGCATGTAAATGACCCTGTCAGATCTCCCTGAACTGCTGCTAACACAGATCACTCTCAAGTCAAAGCCTGCACAGTGTCCTTAAGAAGACCTTGTGCAGTGGCTTCTGTGTGTCACCGTGCCCACAACCTTTCACATCTTAGAAAGCATTCACAATTCATCAAGGGAATGGCAGGGAATTCCATGTGAGCAGAATGCTGGGCTGTGCTTCTGTCAAGTGGGACAAGACATTGCAGAGAAGTGAGGGGCTGTGGCATGGGCATGGGTCACTGCCTGAGGGCATTGATAGAACAGGCTCAGGAAAGTCACTAAGTGGATGAGGAGTCACACAGGGAGCAGAAAATGAAGCTTCTATTTTAGAGGAATGTTTCAAGAGACATGATGATAAAAACCAAGGGTCTTGTGTATTAAAATTGAGGTGTGGGATTAAAACAATGCTTGACTATTTAGAATCTAGTTTTCTTCAGAGTGAGAAATAAAACTAGAGTTTCATTCTTTGGCATGTACATATATAGCCTTCCCTCCATCCCTTATTGAAGAGGCAGTCTTTTCTCCAGTGTGTATTTTTGTCAAAAATCATTGTCAAAGCTCAAGTGGCTTTTAGCTGAATGAGTTTTTATCTGGGTCCTTTATTTTAGTTCATGTGTGCCTTTCTGCCAGTATCCTGCTGATTTTGCTCTTATGTCTCTGTACCGTAGTATGAACTCAGGCATGATGTGTTCTTTCTTCTTAGGGTTGCTTTGGCTAGCCGGAGTCATTTGGGCTTCCAGATAGGTTTTTATGATTGTTCTTTTCTATTTGTGTGAAGAATGGCATTGGAATTTTGGTGATGATTGCATTGAATCTGAAGGTTGCTTTGGGTAGGATGGTATATGTTTTTTCACAATGTTAATTCTTCTGATCCACGAGCAAGGAATCTTTTCCCATCTTGTCTGACTCAATTTGCTCCTTCGGTGTCTTCAAATTTTCATTGCAGCTGTCTTTCACTTCCTTAGGTTTGTTCTGAGGGTTTTTTTTTGGTTTGGTTTGGTTTTCTCTCAAAACTGTTATAATTGTGATTGTTTCTCTGAGATTTTTTTCTCAGTACATTTGTCCATTATATATAGGATGACAATTGAATTTTGTATGTTAAATTTTTATTTTCCTGCTTGAAAGAGGCTGTACAATGGCAGAAGGAATATAAAAACTTGAAATTGTTTTCTTGACATGTCATGACCATACTACTCAGAAAATCACAGTAGCTATGGTTACATGAGCAAGACCCCTGGACAAAACTGGTCAGGTCAACATTCAAACATGAGAGGGAGGGACTTGAGAAGCTTCAACAGTAGGGGTTGTCAGAGGGGCTATCGTTTTCTTGAGTGGTGTAGCCACCTGAGTTACCCAATTAGATCAGTAGATCACAATAAATAAAACAGATATCGAAGGGCAAGTGGTTTAGTGAAAAGAAAACTGAGTTCATCAAGATTAAGAGGGAACAGTATGGATGAGTGTGCTCAAAGGATCATAAACACATGCATGAAAATGTCAAAAAATGAACTTAAAACATGAAAAAAGGATAGGAAACTATTCTTGATATGCTATGATAATAGTAGGAATCTTTTTTTAATTCTTTAATTAAGGAAAACTACCTTTCATTGATCATGTAGGGTGAGCAGAGGACACTAAAGATAAGCTTAGGAATTACTTTGCCGGTGTGGCAGGTACCAATGTCACCAGCCAAGATAATGGAAAATCCATGTTTCTGGGTGTTAGCACTGATTATTGGAAACAGTTCAAGTATGTTCTGAGCCAACTTTCTATGATAAAGCTGGATAATAACAGTGAGGGGAAAAAAGTCAGAATTTCTTGTGTGCCTCCAAAAGCTTGTGGAAGCGCCCTGCCTTTAAATGTCTTTTTAGCAGATGAGCAGCAATAACACTGCTGGAATTAGGACTACTTTTCAAGAGGGTGTCTGTGTCCCTAGAGCTTGAGTTACAGGAGGTATGCTGTCTGATGTGGATGCGGCGAATAAAATCTAGTCCTCTTTCAGAGCCGCAAACACTCTTTAACAGCCGAGCCACCTCTCCAAGGCCAGCCTCAGTGAACTTAAAATCTGCTTTCTGCAGAGCAAAAGAACCTGTCAATGAAATGAAGAGGCAGCACACAGAAGGCAGGAAGTCTTTGCCAGCTACAGCTCCGGCAGAAGATTAACACCCAGAATACATAGACAACTGAGAATAGTAAACACCAAGAAAACAACTCAATTTTCTATCTTTCAGTCAATCATTTTTGAAAATTTGGAATTGTTACTTTATTGCCCATTATTGCCCATCTCTCCAAAACACTTACCTTGATGAAATGTAGGATCTGGATAAATCAGAAAGTCATTAAATTCCTGTGATGTGCACATCTGATTGAATCTTATTTTAAGTTTGGAAGTTCCTTCTCTGTTTCATGGTTTGATCTTGAACTCTGGTAGCGTTGAAGACATCCTTAAGCAATCTCCAAGTGATCTTCTAGTCTTACCTTATGTGCTGGTTCATTTTTGTCAATCAGAAATCATTCTTATGTAAAACAAAGGTGACCGGCACTCCTCGAATCAGGATACTAAACAGCTGCGAAAGCTGACCCGCCTAAGTCAGTATTCGTGTGTCATGGCAGATGCTCCATCCTTATTTAATGTCCACCAACTTCATAGTGCCTGCCCTGATTCCCTTAGAAGCAGTTTGCAACTATGCTGGAGAACGTGAATGCTATAGCAGGGGAAACTGCTGCCATGTGTTTTGTCTCCTTTAAGGTAGTTGGGAGTGAAGACAGGAAAGAAAGACAGGATGAAATAACTTTTTCTGGAGCATCTATTTTAAGATGTATTTTATGCTTAGCAGCAAATATAGTAGTCTAATATACTATTTTGTTCTAACTATATTCTACTTTATGCTACTGTACTGTACGATGCTAATTTACTTAATATGCATTAATGCTCTCTTAAGGTTCCTCATCGCATAGATGAGGACATTTGGGTCTTCAAGCACAGGTCTGAGATTTCAGCACAAGTTATGAGTGACAGAATTAAGACTGGGTTTTAGGGGCTCTCAGTCTAAACTCTAGGCAAGATTCCCCACATGTTTCTAGGATAAGCAGTCCTCTGCTCATTGCTGGTTGTTGAGGGATTTGTCCTGCTCTGCTAGAAAAAGCCACTCATCCCTGCCTGTGTTCCTGCCATATTCCAGCTACTGTACATGGGAACGACAGATTTATCAGTATTCCTGGTCTCCAGGAGCCTCAATCCTGAGACAATGTAACAGCCAGTTACTTTCCAGGCCAATAGTTCCTGGAATTGTTTAGGCAGTCTAAATTTAAGGTGGAAACTATGAAGGTGTTGTTCAGAGAGAAGGAAGTCTCATTTACCTACCTTTCAGACATGAGGCTGTTTTTTGTTGTTTTTTTTTTAAGTCTGTTCTGGACAAGAGGAGAAGTTGGGGCTGTGGTAGTCTCTACTTTGAACTTGCTTCTGAGTCCTTCACTTTTCCTTAAGAACTTAAGAAGTCTTAGAGATACATCAACCCTGCATCTCAAAGCTCCCTCCGTGGATGCATCAATGTCTTTTACAAGATAATGACCCTTAAATTTGGCCCTTGTGAAAATCCACTGAATGTTAATACTGTGTGCTCACTGGTGTTACCACAAACACTTCAGAGGTGCTTTATGGTTATTTTGTTCTTCTATGCCCATCATAGTTCACATCTTCTTCTGTGTCTCTGTTAGCTAATGCTGTATATATAATCACAGTCATTAACATTGGCAAGTTCTTGTTTATGCCTTACTTTTGTTCTCTTCTAACTCTCAAGTAATTTAGTAAAATACACAGAAAAGCTTGAGGTGATAAAGTTTGCCTGCCTGGTTTATCTTTGATATAAGCTTTGCTTCTTTTATTCATACAAAAATTGCTTTTATCGTTTTAAGCATTTCTGGGGATCGAACCAGGCCCTTGTACAGCTATCAAGCCCTCCACACTGAGTTCTAGCCCCATTCTACTGCCATTAAAACTGCGAATCTACTAAGCCACTTTCTACATCATGAATTCACTTTACAAAGACATTTCTCTGTCAATGCCCTGACATAACACAGAAGTTTCTGAAAGTGTCAAATTCTACATGCATGTTCCAAATCCAACAGAACTACCTCTCTTTTAGCACACGCCCAACCAGTCTGTGTCAAGCCAAAAACTTCACTTTAGTGCTCTGAATGCCAACATCAATCCAGTCTCTCAGAACCTAATGGGAAACAAGTCTTAGATTATTTTTACACATTAAGGTTCTCTAATTTCCTTGTGCAGTTGTGAGACTGGCTGAATACCTGTTTGCATCACCATGTTTTCTGTAATGAGGACTAAATAGATTTCTTCACTAACTGAGTTGATGAGAGCAATTAGTAAAAACATGTGTAAGGCAGAAGTCCATAAATGCTTGACAAAATTCACCTGCCTTTCCTGACAACATTTTGGCAAGATTTTTCCTGAGATGTTTGGTTATATTTTGAGAAAACAAGATAGACTCAAACCTCAGGTCAGTTAGCCAGTTAGTCGGTTGCTAGCTCCAGACTCATCAGCTATGTGTCTTTAGATGTTTGGTGGAAGAGATGATAACGACCTTTAAATTTGACCCTTGTGAAAATCCACTGAATGTTGTTCATACTGCCTGCTCACTGGTGTTACTACAAACACTATTAATGTCACTACTAATAGCTATTAATGCTACCTAGAAGTCACTGGTATCAACACTGCACAGTTTCATTTTGCAGATCCAATTTATAAGTGACTGTTGCTGCTGAAAACTGTTTTGTCTTTGGTTTGTGTTCAAAGGATGATTTAGATGTTAATATGACATGTATGGTGTGGATGGGCATGCCTCTTTCAGTGCTTTATATATTGTGGACGGGGATAATTGGCAGCCAGTTTTGTTCTGGAGCTTTCTCTTCTCACAGTCTGTCTTCACTGCATTGTCAGTGTTAGGAACCTTGAGTCTCCCTCTCCCCTGAAGATCTAGTGCATGTCAGCACAATGGGGAACCAGGCTGAGTTAATACCAGCCTGCGGTGAGTCCCTCTGTCCACTGGAGTCCACTTATTCTCTGAGTCCCCAGCTTAGGAAGAGTGGAGCTGTCACACTCAGAGAGATGTTTCCCGTGTTATAAGCGTGTTGTGAAACCAGCTGCCATGAAATTGAATTACAGGTGTCATATTCTTCCAGCCTTAAATTGCTCCATTATCACATGGGCCTTTCTGTTTGTTTGGAACAAATAACTGCAATTTACCAGGATGCTAAGAGATGAGAGCATAAGCAGTCAGGGTTGTTTAGGGTTTCCATAACGATGGGAAATTACTCCTATCCATTTCAAATACGGTTTCCCTCCCAAGCTGCCACATTTAAATGTGAAGCGAGGAAATGCCTCACTTTTTAATGCTCCTGGCTCAGCACAGTGGCCTTTAAAGACGCTCCAGGTTTCTGCAATGTTCTCCACCACACAGCCAATCAGTTTTATTTATTATACCTTGGGATACACTCAGTAATGACTTCTGGGGCATTCAGGAATGACAAGAGCTTTTGCTTTCACTACCATGATCTTCTCAACCCATTTCCTCTTAATTTGGTGGACATAGTGCAGAGCTTCTCGAAGTAGGAGCCTGGAGACATTTAGAGGGACGGTCTCAGACTACTTTCATCTCTCTCATACCTGAGCATTGTTGGCAGTTGATCCCCGTGTTTCAACACACCCCATGGATGTATTTTAGCTTTCCACAGAGCTCTGTTGTTTCCCTTTCACGAAGAAATGACTATCAACGTAAAAGTTCCTTTTCTTTCTCTCCTGAGGGCTGTTCACAAACTGTAGATTGTTCCCACATTGCAGTATGGAGGTGAGGTGGCAGTCACTCAATGCTTTTCAAAATGTTTGTTGTTCCCTCAGAGTCAAGCTAAGGCGGTGAAGGAAGCAGGTGGGAATGTGTGTTTTCTGTTCTTTCCTCAACAATCAGTTGTTGAGCTTCCAGTGTGACAACTGCCTATCCATAGTAATGGACACATTGTTCTTGGAATTAAGTTCAAGTTAGGCAGGAACAGAGTAAAGTTACACAGGGACATGGGTGCTTCTGGATGGCACTCTTGGCATAGCTATGGGTTTCACTATGCAAAGGTATTCAAAGATATCCTTTATGTAAAATCCACGTGATTATAAAAAGTAAGGAACACATGGGGTGGGAAAGCCTATAATGCTCATAATTCGTTCATAGAAGATTGAGCCAGGAAGATCCTGCATTCAGGGCCAGTCTTTGCTACAATGTGAGACCCTATCATCTCAGGGGGAAAATAAAATAGAGTATAAATTTTCCCTGACATCACTACAGTACAACTCATTTTCAGCCTGTGAGTGGTGGGTTCGTGTCTTCCCATGTGTTGAATGGACAAGCAGACATTAACTGGTTCATAGAGCAATACGCAGCTCTCATGTACAGTTCTTTCATGAGGGCATTTTCTTTATTTTATTGCATGTATGAGTGTCTATGTGGTACATATGGGTTGCAGGCACGCAGGGGGACGGGTAGAGCATGCACAGATGTGGAGGCCAGAGGAGAATGATAGAACTGTTGAGTATCCTGATTTATCAGCCTTATTCCTTTGAGACAGGGTCTCCTTGAGCTAGATGACCAATGAGCATTCTTCAGAGATGCTCCTCTCTGACCACTATAATACTAGGGTTACAGGTACACACAACCATGCCCAGAACTTTTTGTGGGTGCTGGAGATTCAAAGTCAGGTGTCCATGGCTGTGTAACCAGTGCTTTTCCCCACTGAACCATCTTCCAGGCTTATTTTATCTTCTTATACCTCCTCCAATCCACGTAATATGTTCTTCAAATTTATCTAATGTATGTGGATCTAAGCTATCCTTTTTAAGGACTAATAATGTTTCCGTGATATACCATGAAGATCCTGTAATTATGTCCTATATCAATGAACATTTAAGTCATATTATCTTGATTTCATAAAGGATGCATTTTGGTGAATTTCCATGTTCACACCTGTTCATTCAAGGTTGTTAGGTTTGTAGGGGGACACATCTAATTTTTATTGTAACAATGCACTGTTTGAACCTGTGAGGTTGTCATCCTATTGATGAACTAGAGATGAGCCTACAGTGCTAACTGATATAAATGCGCATGAGCTGGTAAGGTCTGTCCCCATAGAGTGCTATTGAGAATATAATTGTAATTTACAAGTTTTCCCCCATAGGAACTCCTGCAAAGCTGAGAATGCATCCTTCAGGATGTGAGAAAGGGGCTCTTGAGATGCCTAAGCAGGTAAAGGCACTGGCTACCAACTTGATAACTGAAGTTCAATCCCCAGTACTCACATAGCAGAATGACAGAAATGGCTGCAACAAGTTTTACTCTGTCCTGTACACATGCCTCACTGTGGCATATGCCCCCATGTCCATCATCATCCCCACCCCCACTAAATAAATAAATATTAGGTCATCCAGAGCTATGCAGTGAAACATTGTCTCAGAAACCAAAACGTTTGAGGGGAATGTTGGTTGTGAGTGGTTTGTTGGGTTTTGTTTTATTTTAATTTATGAGGCCTGGGTCATGCCATATGGGGACAGCACACAGGGTGTCAGGGAATGAGAACTGTCTCTCAAGGCATCTGATACCCCATCCCAATCTTCTCTCAGTGTCTAAGAGATTTTAGCTAAGTGTAATTTCTAGCCTGCTTCTTGAGGATGCAATGGGAACCCTGTGATGGGAATGGAATCATCCAGTAGATGATAAATGCCTCATTCAACCCCTGCCCCCAGTCGGTCACCAGTATTACACTCTTGAAAATGCTATCACTGTAAATACCCATTCAACATCCTTAAGACACTGGTTAGAATCATTAAATCCCATTACGTTTGGCATTTGTTCCTTAAGGAAGAAATCAATTGGATGGCCTCTAAGATTCCTTGAGTATTTTACTCATTTTGATAAATGAGTTAAAAATAAATCCTCAAGTTCATTCATTTTTTGTAATCCTGTCACCAAGCGTAGCATGGTGGCACATGCCTTTAATCTCAGGAGGCGGACACTAATCTCTATGAGTGTATGGCCACACTGATCTTCATGTTGTCCATCCTGGAATTTACTATGAAGATCAGGCTGTGACAGACAGCTACCTCCCTCCCTCTTCCCACCCTATCGCCCTCTCTCTTGGTTAGTTTGATGATACCACCAGAGTTATGTTCTTTCCAGTCATAGCCTACAAACAGCCAAAAAGTGACAATCATGCCTTTCTATTTTCTGTGATAGGTGATATATGTGTGTGATATACATGTATCATATATATTGTAAATATATATACATATTTGAAATTAAAATATAATCATATTTCCCTTTCCTCTTCCTCACTCCAACCCTTCACATGCACCACCTCCCTTGCTCTCTCTCATGTTCATGGCCTGTATTTCTTGAATTGTGGTTCTATGTAGATGTATTTCTGTATTTGTTCCTTAATATATATGTACAATCTGATCAGTTTATATAATGCATCTTATGCTTTTTAAGAGATAGTCTCCTCTAGCCCAGGGTGGCTCCCAACTCACTCTACAGCAGCTAAGGATGGTCTTGAACTCCTGACTATGTTGCTTCCACCTCCCATATGTTTAGATGACAGGCCTGTAAATGTAGGCATGCACTGCCATGCCAGGCAAGGAATGACAATTGACATGGGTTTGTGCAGAGTGGGACACACGTCTGGTTCCAGCTACTTCGGAAGCAGAGGTCGGAGGAACGGTTGAGTCCAGGAGTTTGAGAACAGCTGGAGTAATGTAGTGAGACCTTACATAGAAAATACAGGAATCCCAAAGTTAGAAGAAGCTGGACTAGAGGTGTCTTCTTCACCTAGGGACATAGGTAGCCGTAAAGGTCATAGGTAGCCGTAAAGGTCATAGGTAGCCGTAAACGTCTGCACTTCCTCTATCTGTTTATGCATCCTCTGTCAGGATGACCGTATTTTACAGCTCTCTAGGTGGTTTTGCTTGTTCTGTAACCATTATCATCTGTGACAACAGTTACAACCATTCTCATTTCTGTGTTTCATAATATGCTAAACATTTTACATACATTAATTTGCTCATTCATTAACTGATAAATATTTATCAAATGTGAATTACGCACTAAGTACAATTTCAAGTACTGAAATTACAGCAATAAATACAATGAAGTTTCTGGTCTCAGGAAGAGCCCAGACAAGAAGTCGATAAATAATTGATGTCATATTTTATTTGATGCAAATCAGTGTGGAGAAAAATTCAGCGGCTAGAGTGGAATGAGGCAGTAGTTGCATAGGCTGTCAGGTGAGCCCTCCCGACGACAGGCATTTCAGTAGTGGCTGACCTGATGTGTCATGGGTTTTATCCTTGTCTGTGCACCATTTGCATATCTGTGCATATATTGTTGTGAGATAGGCATCCCTGTCTCTACATTTTAGTAATGTGATACTTAGGTTTATAGTGATGTTATAACAGGAACAAGGAACAGGAAATCCATGGAGTACTGACTAATCTAAAAAAGAGCTGATTATTCTAACTGGGCAAGAATCTTGGAAAGAGAGATAACAATGCTTCTTGTTAGGCAATTTCATGATATGTTGGCCAGCCTCTCTCATTTTATAAGCCTTTTCCTCGTGACTTCATGGAGGCTACCGCAGATCCAGGTAATTCACATGCATTCCCTTCAAGAGCAAGCTAAAAGATTGACCTGCTCTTTTGACGCTTCTGCCAGGAAAAAGAGACTCAGTATTACATGGAAGCATCAGTGTCCTCTGACCTCTTGAGGAAATGATGTTTATAATTATCCGCATAAGAAAATATGGGGAGAGGAATGTGAAAATGAGCATTCGGTTCATGTTGGTTGGGCAGGGAAGCCATACTGAACATAACATTTCTGACTTCACCAAATCTGTCTGATAACAGTAGGGTGCTTATTTCATCTCTGTTTATCTGATTCATTAAGAATTGAGAAGGAAAACTCAGGCCATAATGTAAAATAAATAAATAAGAAATTTTAGCTATTAAAAAAATTGCCTCACATCTTTGACTTTCCTAAGATATAGAAAACATGATTGATATCCATGACAACTCCTACTTAAACACTAACACAGAGCAGGCAGTGCGGTCCAGCAAAGTGTTTGGATGAGACATGGCTGATATTGGTTATAACACTGCTCTCTGAAGTCTAATTTCCAGCCCCTGGGATTCGGTTCAACTTTTCCTAATTAGTCCATGCTATCATAAGGTCATCTGATGATTGACACATAGTTTGCAGCAAATGTAGTGATCTTGACTCTGTCTGTGTATGCAATTAAGATATGAAGTTCTGGATAAAGTCCTGGAGTCAATCACTCATCTTTGGTTGCCATGCTGACACATTATTTGCGAGTCTTCTGAAGTCACAGAAAACTGCACCTTCTACCGTTCTTTTCGTTCACAGTGGTTTCCTCCTTACTGACTCATTCTCTTTGCACAGCTGTCCTGGAAAGTAGGGCAGAAGTCACGGGCTATTTATCTTACGGACAAGTTTCATCTATAACACGACGCCCAGTAAAGCCTAAATGACATAAAATGTGAAAAGAAGCAATTTTCTCTAATTATAAATTTCTCAGCCTAACTAGTTAAACACATATAAATACATATCAAAACACAGACATGTGTGCACACGCATGTACACATATGAACACATGCAGGCATTGACTTATACACACATTCACAAACAACCATATGTGCTTACACATGTGGTCACGCACACAGGCACACACACACATACCCAGCTAATATGATTCAATTACTCCCTTTGAAACAATCTGCCTAAATTTCCTCTGTAGAAACTCAATAGCCATCATTCAGAAATCAAATGCTTCTTCCTAGCACCTGGATTCATTCACTTTCTCAAGCACAGGCCACAAGCCTTCGAAAGTAAAATGGTGATATGATCAATTCTTTTGAAACTATCTTCAGCCTATTTTCTTTTCAAAGATGTGTGTGTGTGCACATGTGTGTGCATGCATGTGTGCATGCACTGTGGGTATGTGTACATGAGTGCAGAAGCCCAAGAAGACTTGAAAAGAACATTGGAATCTCTAGAGCGAGAACTAGGTGGTGTGAGTCATCTGATGAGGCTGCTGGGAACTGAACTCTGCACGAGCAATATGTGCTCTTAAGTACTGAGCCATCTGGCAGCCTCTGGCTTTGTCTAATTGAAGGAAAAATAATGCCTATTCATTATTAAAGACCGAAATCAGGCAGAAGTGTTCACATGACACAGTGACATTTTTCTTCAATCACAATTCCAGAAGAGGGCCACCATTGGAAGGTTCTTTTATATTCTCAGGCACTTTTCAGTACTGAAGTTTGCAATGATTTTGCAACAATAGCCATAATTGTTATTACTAATTGGTATGATAAAGTTTTATAATTACTGCTGCCTAATATCTTATGAACAGTTCCATACTACCATACCTGCAATACTCAATTATACGCACATGCACAAAGGTACACACACAGTATTTTGGAGAACACATTGTATTTTATTTGAGAATTAATTATGACTTGTCAGTTTCTTAATAATGGCTATTTGTTTTCCCTCAAATGTTTGATGGGGTGAATGTTCATAACGAAGCCTAAGTATCTTTAAACAGATGTTCAATATTTACACAGGCAAAGTTGCACTGATTAGTCTGAAGGTGGGCACATTTAAACATTTATAAACATTGCATTAACAGTCTTAGAGAGAGGCTGTGTCCCTGCATTTTCAAAGACACTCTGTGTTACATGTCTTCAATCCTTGTTAAGCTGAAAGGCAAAATAGCTACATACTGTTTTAGTTTGTCTTGAATTACCAGTGGCTGGAATATTCTTCTCACTTGATAATTGATCATAATATCTTTGATCACTTGTACTTGAAAATGTATTCATTTGGGGCCTAGAGAGATGGCTCAGTAGGTAAGAGCAGTTGTTAATATTGACAAAAATCTGGTTTTGGTGTCCGAAGACCAGAAGAAGGTGTCATATCCTTTGGATCTGGAATTATAGATAGTTATAAGCTACCATATGAGTTCTGGGACTGAACCTGTGTGCTCTGCAAAAGTAGCAAGTGCTCTTATCAACTGAGCCATCTTTCCAGCCCTGCATTTAAGATCTGCACCTAATTTTCAGTTATATTGTTTTGCATATGATGAGAATTTCCATATTACAGATAGTAGCTCTATTTGTGTCAAAAGTGTTGTTCATTGTTTTGCTCTGACTTTGTTCTTTATCTTAATTGTGATTATAAAATTTTTCACACAAATTTTAAAAATTATATAGCAAAATGGGGCAGTCATTTTCCTTTTAAGTTTTTTGTCATTACTGCCATAAATAGTCAACTCCAAACCACCCTGGTTCTGTGATATTTCTGAGTGGAGCCTGGGCAATGTGGGAGCTTGATGAATTTGAATAATTATCATCCTGTGATGATATTTACCCACAGCCATTTGCTGTGTATTTCAAATCAGGATTTAATAACCGGTAGCATATTTGCACAGACTTTCTCATTTTCTAACCACTTAAAATTAGTTCTCAAAGATGAATGACTCATTTTTTAATATAGTCCCTTTGAGTTTGGCTCTACACTGGGAATGCATTTTAAGGTGAATCAGGGACTCAGCCCATACAGCAGAGGTGTGAACTACTTAGTACGTTCTGCACTTGTTTTTTTTTTCTTTTAAAATATTTATTTATTTATTATGTATATAATATTCTTTCTGTATGTATGCCTGAAGG
>LOJH01045970.1:0-13494 GCA_001685095.1 Ellobius talpinus
GCTGGTGATGTTCTAACTTGGGGTGGACAGACCCCAGAGGAGGGGAGCTGGGAGCCAGGGAGGAGGCTAGACTCCTGTCCCAAGAACCAAGCACTCCAGTTGTATCTGAGTTGTTATTAGACTGACCATGGAAGAGCCACAGGGCCTGGGCTCAAGCAACCTAGTTTTACTCAATAAAGGTCTCAGAGCTCCACTTACCAGTACAGCACAGCACAAGCATCATCATCCTATTCTAAGTTCCAGCCCCTGGCTCTAATTTACGATTTAAGCTATCACATATGTATAGGAAAGCAGTGTGTGTTGGGGGGTTGGCACTATGCCAGCTCAGGTGTGCAGCGGGGGTCGTCTTGGCATGGATCCAGTGGCTGAGGAGGACCACTGAAACCTTTTAAACAGAGAAGATTCAGCAGGCACATGAACACTGTTGCAGCTGGGCTCGTGTGTACACAGTTAATTCTGCTTCTTGGCTTTTATGATGTATGAAGCCAACTTTCATCAGTGCAAGTGTTAGTTTCTTTTTGGGAGGGTAGTAAAAGACAGGCTTTCTCTGTGTAGTCCTGGCTTTCCTGGAACTCATCCTGTAGACCAGTCTGGCCTTGAACTCAGAGATCCCCTTCCTCTGCCACCTGAGTGCTAGGATTAAAGGCGTGGGCCACCACCACTCAGTGAAAGTGTTTGAACCATTTCAAACACTGACGGACTTAAAGAAATATTGTAAGTAACACATTTGTTCAGGAATATGCCCCAAATGACCAAGATGGCAGGAGAAGGGAGTGGCAGACAACGCTAGCTGGAGTCACAGGAGCAGAGACAACAGCATCTTTTCCAGGTGCATGGCCAGACCACACCTCCCTACCTGCTCTACACAAGCATGGAAGCAGGCTGGACAGTGGCACATCCTAGCCTACCCAGAAGGCTGCTTCCTACATACCCTGAATGAAGGGAACCTGGTCTCTGAGTATCCAAAGAAGCAGAGCATCCACTCCACTGGGACTTCACACGAGGGGAAAATAAGCTTGCATGTTATGAAGACACCAAGTTTCTTAGGTCCTTTCTCAAAGAAGCTGGCGGACGACTGCAAAGGTGGCATCCCTGTGGTCTCTCCCTTCCCTCCATCTCTAGCAGCCTGGTGTGTGGGTGCGTCCTCTGCAATGAACAGGATATGAGTACCTGAGGGGGGCAGGCCCCATGCTGAGGGCATTACAGAGTGCTCACTTGACCCTATGGCAGCCCAGGAGTGGGCATGAGGTATCATTAGGGCTATCTTTCAATGCTGTCACAGAGACCGAGAGAGGTGCAGTGGCACCGTGATCTGAAGTAGATAGCTAGCCCTATACTGCCCCATGCCCTGCTCAGCACATCACTGGGGCCACCACTTTATTATGTGTAAGGCTCTAGGCCAGGTCCTGCTGAGGACAGCGCAAGCCTGATACTGCCATAGCTTTGGAACCCCACTAGTGTGGAAGTGACAAGGTGGATGTGGCACATGTCACAGAGCTGAGGAGATGGGAGGGCTACTGTTGTCAAGGCTGTAGAGTGTTAAGGAAGGAACCCTGGCCCCCCTAGAAGAATGGAGTGGGCTTCCTGGAGGAGGAAGTACTTGAGGCTGGCAGCAGCGGTGGGGAGATGATGTCCTACTTGGAGTTTAGCATTACCTCCTAATAAACTCAGACAAGCCTGGCTACAGTAAAGACCTGTAAGAATCCAGGGCAAAAAAGATAATGAAATCAATGAAAATAAATAGACAAACAAATAAACCTCCCAATGGAGAAAAAGCCCACAAGAGACAGACAACTTCACAGCTGAAGTCTATGGCCTCTGCAAAAAGAATCAGTGCTAATACTTGGACTCTTCCAGAAAGGAAGGCTGGGAGGAGCCCTTCCTAACACCTTTTATGAGGCTGATGTCACCCTAATACCTAAGCCAAAGGGACCACAGGAAAGCAGGACAAATGCCGATGACATAAACATCCTTAAGAAAGTTCAGCACTGCTTCTGTCCTGCAGGCATACACACAAGCAGAATATTGTATACATAATAAATAAATATTTTAAAAAAAGAAAGTTGGTGTGGGACAATTCTATATTCTGTCATCATGTTTTAAATAAACGCTGATTGGCCAGTAGCCAGGCAGGAAGTATAGGCGGGACAACCAGACAGGAAGCAGAGGCGGGCAAAGGGAACAGGAGTATTCTGGGAAGGAAGCTCTTCCCACAGTCCTGCCCAGACCACAGAAGAAGCAAGATGTGACTTACCCCGCTGAAAAAGGTACCGAGCCATGTGGCTAACATATACTAGANCAGTAGCCAGGCAGGAAGTATAGGCGGGACAACCAGACAGGAAGCAGAGGCGGGCAAAGGGAACAGGAGTATTCTGGGAAGGAAGCTCTTCCCACAGTCCTGCCCAGACCACAGAAGAAGCAAGATGTGACTTACCCCGCTGAAAAAGGTACCGAGCCATGTGGCTAACATATACTAGAATAATGGGCTAATATAAGTTATAAGAGCTAATATGAAGCCTGAACTAATGGGCCAATCAGTTTATCATTAATATGGACTCTCTGTGTGAATTTCTTTGGGGCTTACTGGCTGGGTAATGGGCAGGACAGAAACCCCAACAAGCAGCCCCTCATGTTACAGAAAGTCTCAGCCAGGTGAAACTGCAAGTGAGAACTGATAGATAGGAGGAAGGGGCTTCACACCTGGGGCTTCACATCTGCAGCTGAAACTGCAAGTGAGAATTGATACAACACGAGGAAGGGGCTTCACAACTGGCCTGGGAGGCTGGTCTGGCCCTGGCAGCTGATGGGAGGCATCATACCAACAGAGAGGTGAACCACACAATCCTGATCCAGAACAAGCTTGGGACAGCATCCACCCTTGAATGCACTCTTAGAATTCAGGTGTGGAAAGGGAAAGGTCTTCAACATGAGAGTCATCTATGAAAAACGCCACAGCTGATATAATCCATGTGGAAGGACAGCTTTCCTGTTGCTTCCACAAGTTGTAGAACTTTGAACTACCTCTCCAGTACAATGTCTGCCTGCACGCCATCACGTCCCGCATGATGATAATGGACTAAACCTCTGAACTGTAAGTGAGCCACCACAATTAAACGAGCAAGGCAGCCAAGTATACAACGAAAAGGTGTTTGGCATCAATTAACTGTCAAGGAGATGCAAATCAAAACACTCTGGTACCATCTCATGGCCCTTAGGACAGCTGCTGTTGAATCCAAAAGATAACAAGTGTGGGGGAGAGCATGGAAGAAAGACAACGCTTGCACACAGCTGGGGCGGGGGGATATAGACTGGTGGATCCATTGTGAAAAATAGGGATCAAACACAGAACAACCATTGACCCAGCAATCTCTCCTCTAGAAGTAAACCCAAAAGAAATGAGAGCCCTAAGGGTTACCTGCACCCCCACTGCAGCCTAGTCATTACAGCCAGAACTTGGGGAAGCTGCCACCTGATGGAGAGATATAGAAAATGTGGCTCTTGGGCATAATGGAATATTATTCAGCCTTAAAAAGAGGAGATCCCTCCTCATGCCTCAATGGACCTGGAGGACATTCTGCTATGTGGAATGGGGAGGGGAGGAGAACCTGATATACAGAGAGAAGAGTGGTTACCAGAGTCAGGGTTGGGCGGGAGGTAGGAAACTGAAAGTCAGCAAATCAAAGCAGAGAATACCATACACACACTTGGGAAAGGCCAGATAAATACCCCACATCTATAATAATAGCACATTGCACGCAGAGTTTTGCTATACAAGGTCATAGCTATTCTTTGTTGTGGCCATGGATTAGCTATGGAGGCAACTTGCTTCCAAAGAGACATGTAAAGGAAGCTGGGTCCCCATACGGTGATGCTACAAGGTGGTGGCCCCTTTAAGAGCTGAGGAAGTACAGGTGGGGGTACAGACAGGGGTGCAGATGAGGATGCTGTATGATATTCTGATCACATTCTGACACCCCTAAGAGTGTCAGTAAAACTTGTTTGAAACAGAGGGCAGAGGTATCTATTAGCTGACCAAAATTAACAATAGAGGTTTTGGAGGACTGAGGAGGATAGAGACACCGGAAGTAGTAGGGAGGGCTTAGAGAGGGTCTGGGCCTCTTTTGGATCAAGGAACAAGGGAGAGAGGTGGTCACTGGTTGCTTCTCTACTGTTTGTCTGATCATTCAGGTTCTGACCCTGATGCCTGACTCCCGAGTTTTTATTGATAAAGAATAAATAAACACTTCATTTGGCAAAGCCTATAGCACCCAGTATTCCCAGGAGGTCTCCCATCCAAGTACTAACCAGGCCTGACCCTGCTATGCTTCTGAGATCAGATGAGATTGGGTGCATCCAGGGTGGTATTTATATTTAAACTTTCATCTGGCGCCCAACATGGGGTGCCAAAATGTACTAGGCTCTCTCTTTTGGGCCACCAACCAGCTCCCAAATTATGACACAGAGACTTCTTAATGGTTTTGAATGCACGGCCTAGCTTAAGCACATTTCTGGCTAGCTCTTTTAACTTAAATTATCCTGTTTATCTAGCTTTTGCCTCAGGAGATCTTAACCTTTTCTTACTTTCTTGCTGTCTTGCTGCCTCTGTGTCTGGCCGGCTGAAGGATGCCTGGCTTCTGGCTCCAGGCATGTCCCTCAGTCTCTCCTCTTCCTCTTGTTATTATTTCTCTCTCAAGCCTAGATTTCTCCTATTTACTCTCTCTGCCTGGCAGCCCCGCCTATCCCTTCCCTTTCCTGTCTAGCTATTGGGCACTTAGCTTTTTATTAGACCAATCAGGTGCCTTAAGCAAATATGAAACAAATGCAACATATCTTTTCATAATTAAACAAATGCTGCATAAACAAAAGTAACATACTTTTATATAGTTAAAGTAATCTGCAGCATAAACAAATGTAACACATTTTTGCCTAGTGAAAATAATATTCCACAACACGGTATGGACAGGGATACAGACAGAGGTACAGACGGGGGTACAGACAGGGATACAGACGGGGTACAGACGTGTAGCCATCAGAAGAGCTGAATGCGAATCTTGTGAGAGCCCACTCAGTCCCCACAAGAGAGACGGTTATGAAAGAGCCTTTCTCATCACCCTAGCCTTCCATCTTACCATGTGACCTCTTCCCAATTGCACGCGTCCAGTCATGACACTGTGAGCCAAGAGGTAATACAGCTAGGGGAACCCTCATAGAGACAGCCCAATGACATCCGTATTTCAGTCTCCAAAGGTGAGCAAACTAAACCTCCTCTTCCTTCGAAGTGACCCAGATTCAGGTATTTCACTAGGACTAAAGAGAACAGACTAATACAGTCTGTATGGGAGATGATGAACATGCAAATATGTCCCATTATGCAACCGCTTTACTGTAGGTATATGGATGTAAATATCTCATAACATCATGCCATATGCCTTAAATATACACAAGAAAACATTTTTGAAAAAGACTCTGGGACAAGTCTCATGCCCCTTAAAAACAGTTGCCAGTGCTAAGTGAGAGACCCAACTTCAGATTATTTTATTTTGAGACAGGGTCTTACTCTATAGACCATGCTGACCCCATACTTGGGGCAATCCTCCTGACTCAGCCTTCCAAATGCTAAGATCACAGGTCCAAGCACCACTCCTGGGTTCCCAGGTTTCTCCCGGCTTGGTTCCTATACCTCATTTCTTGTCCCTCCTTTATTGCCCCCCAAAGCTCTGATAGCACCCCCACTCTGCAGGTTAGTGATAAAAGGAAGTGAAGTCCTGACTGAGCCTGCACCTCACAAACCTCCCTCACCTGAGACAACATGTCAGCACGGCTAGAAAGTCATGCAGTCGCCCACTGGGGTGGGGTCTCCACTATGTGATGACGTGAACAAAGCATTCTAGCTGTTACTGGTGCTCCACTTCCCAAGAGAGTGTCAGCTACCAGCAAGGGAGGGAGACAGGGAAGAGGTGAAAGGTCAGAATCATCAACGTGTCACGGTGTCCTGAAAGGGTGACCAGAAGGGCCTGCCCACTCCTGTTGCTTCCCGAGCCCCATGTTCCAGTCTATTGGTGAGAAAGTTCAGATAGGCTCCTGAGGTAGACATCCTGCAGGGCCCTGGAGAGCTCTTAGACAGCCACGGTCATGACAGTCATACAAGGCCTGTGCAAAGGCTCCAGCCAGCGGAGACTGGAGTTGCAGCATAAGAACACATGGGCGCCTGCACGGGAGGTTGAACACTGATGGAACCCTGGCTCTAGCAAGCACATGCCAGCGTCACTTCCTGAGCTGGGATGACGCTATGTGGCAACGGGCAGAGTGCACAGCAGGGACAATGGGCAGCTCTGCCTTATCTACAACTTCTCGAAAACCTAAAGTTACTTTAACATTGAAAGTTCACTTAGCTTTTAAAAATGAGAAGTAAAATGTCAGAACTAAAACCAAAACCAAGGGGTCAGGGACAGGGGCTTGTGTGCACCCCAGCTCCCAGAACACCCGGCACACAGCAGGCCCGAGTGACCAGTGAACAAACCCCCACACCTGACTGTTCCAGCCTCTGGAAGGCGCTCTGCAGGTCCACACAGGAAGTCCTGCACCCTCTCTACTGCTCCTCAGCACAGGCTCAATGGTAACTTCCTGCCCAAAGATGCCCACAGTGACAGGAAACAGTCACTCAGGCTTCGCCACTGGCCTACCACTGCCCGCCCCCAGCTTCCATGGCAACAAACCATAAACACAACTAAGTAGATAACAACCAACATCAGGGTTTCTGTGGGATGCCTCTAAGAAAATAAAGTGATAACAACGCACCCTCCAGAATATGATGCTGTTGAGAAAGCCAGCTCTTATGTCACAGACATGCATGAAAATCTCAGCTGTGTCACCTGCCACTGTGGCATCATCGTCAAGTGCTGTCCTTTCTCAAGCCAGCAGGGATACAGCTCCTCCCCAGCTGTGAACCAAGGAAATCCATGGCAAGCCTTTGGCTTAGCCCTAGATGCAAGCTGCCTACTAAGGTACACTTGGTGCCAGAGCAACACAGCCCCAGGGAGGACTGAGGGTGATGCCCAGGGGCCGCTGGTATTTGCAGTGGAGGAAGGGTCTACTCCTCAGGAGAGAACTGGCCAACTCTGGCCATGCCCTCCAATGTGGCTCAGAGAAGAGTTCAAGTGCTGGTACAAGCCCTTAGACTGGCCAGCCCAGGGGAACAGAACTCTGACTTGTCCCTCTGGCCACAGGCCAAGAGTCCCAGGGGCTCTGCTCCAAGTCCTGTCCATCCAGTGAGCACACACTGGTCACACTGGCCAGCCAGGGTGTGTGACACAGGACTGTTGTGCATTGATTTGTTTGGCCCATCATGATGACTAACAAACTGGAGTCCATTGCTAATCATTTGTATATAATTTTAAGCTTTTCGTCATCTCTTAAAAGACAAGGGGATCTGGAGGCCACAGAGACACACTGAGGCCACTTTTCTTGCTGGACACCACTCCCTCCAGCTAGCCACAATCAGCTCTCTGGATATCTCAGTGTAATGGACGCGTCCTCTCAGGACTTTACTGATGGTTTCTGAAAAGGACAGCCCAGATTCTACCTGTCTCAGGAGTTCTCAAGTGGGCACCACTGGCCCTGCAGAGCCAGGACCTGTCCTCCCCATGGTCACACACCATGTGCCCTACCATTGTGGTTCACCAGTTCCAATAACAATACAGGGGTTAAACAGCTGTCGGGCCAGTGCCCCTCGAAATCCCTGCAATGAAGGAGAATCCTAATCTACAAACGAGGCAAACTAAAACATGCACCTGGTCCAGGGTCCCCAGCAGTGAGAAGAGACAGCAATCATGAGAGGTTCACCACATGGGAGGGGTGGTCCTGGGGCAGGCAGCTCAGGGCAGCCAGTGCTCAGTTAACCTCTGGGGTGTTTGCAATGGAGAAGAGCGTTCTGGTCCAAACTATGTGTTACACTCCTGGAAGATCTGGAGACACTGTCTACCATGAATGGACTCTGGGACCCAGCAAAGCATCAGAGCAGGCCAAGCAACACCGAGACTCCAAAAGCTCTCGGGGGACATTCTGACTAACTTCTACGAACTAGTGGCTTCTGGTGGGAAGGTGAGGGGAGACAAGTCCTTGCCAGGATTGATGAAAATCAATAAGCTCAAGGTGTCTGAGATGAAGGATGTCCTTGAAGTGAGATGCCAGCCTCTAGAATTCCAGTCTTGCACACACAACTCAGCGGCTGTGTGCCTGGCTAGTTACTTCCCAGCCCTGGGTCCCAAATTCCTATTCTAAAGTGGAATCAGCAGAGGAAATAGTTCCTGGAGAGAAAAAGGAACCTAGGAGATGGGAGAAAATATTCTCAAACCAAAGATTTGACAGGGGTGAAGGCAGGGAGGAAATAATAGCCAAAACATACAGAAAATCCTTCAACTCAACAGCTAAAGCATATGCCACCCCAAGTCAAAGGTCCAAGTAGACAGACGTTACAAGGCAAACAAGTGGCCGACAGGTATGAAAAGGCACCCCACATGACCAGTCACCAGGGACACGGCCACCAGAAGTCTCACCACACATCTCCTTGCATGACATTATTCAAAAACAAAAGACACTAAGTGCTGGTGAGGGCATGGTGACTGGGATTAAGGAAGTTGTTGAGACTATAAAATGGTATTACTGCTATCGGAACCACCTACCCCATCACTTGGCATTTATCACTCTCCACAAATTGAACTCAGAATCTCAGAGATGTCTGCGCCGCTCTGTTCGCTGAGGATTAAGCGCAACAGCCAGGCTGGGGGAACAAGCTCAACATCCATCCAAAGATGAGTGGATAGAAAGGTGTCTGAGTACACGGCACAATACTACACAGCCTTAAAAAGGAGGACGCCTGTCATTTGTGATGAGACAGATGGACGAAGAGGACAATGTTAAGTGACAAATGCCAGCCACAGGACAAATATAGGACTCCTCTCTATGAACTCTCCAAAAGGGCAAGCCTAGAAAAAGCAGAGAGTGGTAGCTCCCAGGGACTAGGGAGGGGATGGAGGGAGAGCTGGTCAATGGTCAGTTTCAGTTACACAAGATGAATACCTTCTATAGACCTGCTGCAGACACGGAGCTCACAGCTAACGATGCTGTACTATGAAATCGAGTTTCTTAGGAGTATTCTTCCTGCACTTCAAAACTCAAATTAATACCAATGACAATAAAGTGACAGCCTGGGAGTCTGCGAGGGTGCTGGGGCCTGCTTTGTATCCAGCTGGTGGTCATGACTTCATAAGCAGGCCTCAAATTTCATTATAAGGACACCAAAAAAGTCAATTTTATTGTGTGGTAAGTAAAAATAAATAAAACAAGGGCAATAAAGTACTACTGGCTGCATCTATCTCACAGGACCAGCAGGCCTGTCAGTGATGTGCCTGGTTCAAAGATGATGGTTCAAAGAAGCATCAGCATTACACCCTCTCCCCTCCCCAAAACAGTCAAGACCCAGCCTCAAATGGGAGCAAAAATGGGAGGCTGCAGGAGTTGCTGGGATGCCAGCAGCAGGCAGCAGACACAGCTGCCAGGTGTGGTAGCCAGATGCACCTGGTTTCAGTTTTCAATTCTCAGGGCTGATGGTGGACTTCTCCGGTCCCCTCTGACCACTTGTCTGTTCTCTGAGAGCTGATATTAAGGTCCTTTGTGCATTGTTAAAATCGGGTTATGTGGCATTCCAAATATAAACACATTACTACGCACACATACACATCAGGCCTGCTGAGTTCACTTAATTATTAAGTTTAGCCACTGCCAGGTCTCTCATCTTGGGCAGGGTTCCCACTATCTGGATGAACAGCACAGCACACTGGGTCCATTGCAGGCAGCCCTTGCTTCCTATCCAGCCGTGCTTCAGGCAGGTTCCTGGAGGGTGGCTGGTGTTCCTGGACAGGGAGGTTGTGCCACCAGAAGGTGCCTGGTGCTAAGGGCTCCTTCAAACACCCTCTTTGAGACCCAGAATTTCTGGTGGCCCATCTCCATGGCTGTGATACTGAGATTCTGTGGGTGAGGTGCCTTTTGTAGATCCTCTTCCATGATGCATTCCCCAGGGGCCATGAATATTTCAGAACAAATACACAGGTGTGCCAGAGGGCTGCCTCTTCTGTACTTTCCCCACATATATAACCAATGCAATTAGGTTAATAGACCTACAAGCTCAAGTTGACAACAGATGATTAGGCTAATTACCCCTTCCTTAAAGGATCAATTAGGGCTGTGCTGCCCAAACTGTATTCTGAGAAGCGGTACCAGGCACTCAAAAAACGGGCTCCTTACACTACACGTCTGGCACAAACTAGGCTGAACCAGGACCCTGCTTCCTTCCACGCAGGATTTCACGGAGGCTTTCGAATGGAGGCCAAGTGTTAGAGGGAGAGAACAGGCTGGAAGAATGTGGGGTCCAGTCAGTGGCGTGGAGGCGGGGGAGGGCTGTCTGTAGACCTCAACATGGCTCTAATCACCAAAGGACTTGGAAAAGCACAGACTCAGAGTCAGGTTGCACACGGAGATCCTATATACCTTGCCTCAAGCTTCCCGTGATGCTGTTGGTCTTTGGAGAGCAAAGATCATAACAGAAAGGACAGGTGACACACATCTGCAAACTACTACTTGAGGAGCTGAGGCAGGAGGATCTCAAATTCTAGGTCAGTATGGGCAATTTAACAGGTCCTATCTCAAAATAAAAAGGGAGGCAGTATGGCTCAGTGGAAGAACCCCTGCTAGCCCTGTGTTTAATGTCCAGCAGGGCGGTGGCGGCGGGGTAGACATACTCTGAGACTGACTCTCTTTATTGGCCACTGCAGAAATAGAAAAACAGACTAGTTCATTTAGTAGGACCAGAACTCTTCTCCCCAGTGTTGCCTGCCAGGGCTCCACCAATCCCTGCTCCCCTGAGGGCTCTAGTCCATTTACCCACAGCTCTTCCAACTTTGAGCAATCCTTCTTAGCTCATATTCGCACAGACCCACAGCTGGCTCTGTTCTGATTTCAAGCAATGCCCATGGTTAACCAGGGTCCTGGCTCACTGATTTAGAGGTACAAGGCAGGCCTTAGCCAGAACGCCTTCCTCACCAATGGCCTGGGTGGAGAGACTTTTCCAGGAGAGCATGTGAACATAGCTACTGACCCAACACTTCCAGATGTCAACAGTGTGGAGACTTTAGCAAAAACTGATTTTAGACAATTCTGGAATCGGGTGTTGGAAAGAGTGCAAGAGGAAAGGGGGAAGAAAGGGGACGATATGAGTTGTCTCAAGATGGGCGCTGCTGGGTTGGGGTTAGCGAGGAGGAAGGAGATGCAGCCAATTAGAGGAGGATTTGCTTCTCTCTGAATTCAGGGACCAGGAAAGAACACACTTCCAGCCCACAGGACCCAGGAGCTCCAGATACACACACAGTAGTGTAGGGTCAGCTTCTGCAATCACCGTGTTTAGGACCTCAGTTCTCGGCGGGCTCACTGTGGTGGGATGACCGGGAAAGTCTTCAGGGCCTGCCTTGTCTATGTGTGTTGGGCAGGTTGTTCAATGAGTCATGCCTGTGAGACTTCAACGGTGAGGTCGATAGTGCTCGGCACTAGTACACACTCAACAAACTCGAACGCCAGGCTTTTGCAGGCCATTCTACCTTTAGTCTGAATTTCCATTATAAACGTGCTGTGAAGTATGTGTTCCTGTTAGTCTCTAGTTCTTTCTGGGATGTGGGGGTAGACATGGAGGCATTCTTATTGCTTCCTAGGTTGGTAGTTAACTCTGTCCTCAGAGCATCAGGGGTGGCTGGGCTCAGCCTGTTAGGGAGTAAGGGACTTCAGTTTTCTGCAGGGCCCACTAAGGAAACCAGGCTTGATTCTCAGATCAATGTCATTCATTTGGAGGCTGAAAGTGGGATGCTGAAAAACTCAAGCCAACTTCAAGAGGACCAAGCTGGGGTGTGGCTCAGTGGTAGAACACTTGCCTAGCACGTGCACTGGGTTCCATTCCCAGTACTGCAAACAAGAAAGAGAGGCAGGGGAGCAAAGAAAACCTTTGCAAGGTCCACTCAAGAGTGCCCTAAGGGAGACCTTTGGAAAGCCAGAGTAAGCTGTGACGGAGGCCAAACCAAGTCACCACAGGCAAATGATTTGTGCTGTCACACAGGGTCACAAGTTCAGAGGGGTCCCCATACTGAAAATCCCTGTCCTTTCTCAATAGAGCTGAACATTTGTTTGGTACAGGACCCCACGAATCAGAATCCGATATCTGGGCTCTGCACTGCAAGACATCTCTCTTGCCCCACAAGCGGCCCCCCAAGTGAGGCAGCACACACGTCCACCCCTCCTGAAGTGAGCTCATAGATAAGCATGGGATGGGAGCAGCACCCTTAGATCATGGAGTTTCAACCTGGCCACTGTGCGAGAGCTGCCCATGGCATCTCTTTCCTGAAAGAGGCGCTCTGGAGAGGCAAGCAGCAAGTGCCATTAGCCAGCCGGAACTAGTGACAACACCCACGGACCTAGGTCACAAAGCCAGTTCTGTAAGTTCAATGATCAGTATCAGTAAAACAGCTTAACAGGAGCAAAGCAAACACAGTAATCATTTAAGGCCCACAGTCCCTCCCCACTGCTTTCAGCCTCCTCCCTTAACTCCTAAAACTCAGAAAGGGCCCATTCAAGGATGAAGAGAGAGGGCCTTAGGATACAGTTCAGTGGTGGAGAGCTTGTTTAGTGTGCATGAGGCCCTGGATTCCACCCTAAGTACCAAAGACAGGAAACAAGGATTCAGAACGCTCCACCAGCAGCTGGCATCCACAATCACACTATTACCTACTGCACTCTAGACAAACTGGAGGTGGGTTGTACCCAAAGGGCACCTCCAGCCGGGCACCATTCTAGGCACTGCAGACACCATCATGTGTAAATTGGACATACATCCTTGCCCTCAGGAGATCAGATACTGCTGAAAGGGAGGAGAATTAGTAATTCACTAATTACAGAGTGGTAGGGGAGAAGGGGTGCTCCAAGGCAAGGGCACGATCATGATGGTAGGCAGAGGCCATAACTTCCTGGTGCATGCTGTGTCCTACACACCCACACTCATGTGTGGATGCTGACCATACCCATTTCATGGGCAGGAAAACACACCCGAGCTAAGGCGCTGGTTTCCCCTTGGTCTTGAACTGGCGAGGGAAGGCTGTATTCTAAACACTCCATGCCCCTCTGGGTTCTCCGCTATGAAAAGATCTGACCAGGTGATGGGCCTCCAAGATTCCTGTCATGTCCCAGAGCTAAAGCTTCAGTGCTAACAGTCCAAACTCCAATTCCAGCTTTATCTGTATACATGCGAAACACTTCTGCCAGAGGAGCCTCCCTGTGCTTTAAAAGGAAGATTCACACACTCTCTTAAAAGACAAAGCCTTTAATTCCAGCACCCAGGAGGCAAAGATGGGAGGATCTCTGTGAGTTCGAGGCCAGCCTGGTCTACAAGAGCTAGTTCCA
>LOJH01045972.1:0-13493 GCA_001685095.1 Ellobius talpinus
TGTGATAATTGTCTTTCTGTGTCTGGGTTATCTCACTCAAAATAATGTTTTCTTGCTCCATCCATTTTCCTGCAAAAATCAAGATGTGAAAATTTTTTCTGCTGTGTAGTACTCCACTGTGTAAATTACCATATTTTCATTATCTATTCTTTGGTCCATGGGCATTTAGGGTGTTTCCACGTTCTGGCTATGACAAACAATGCTTCTATGAAAATAGTTGAGCACAAGACAAAAGGAAAGCCTACAGAATGGGAAAAGATCTTCACTAACCCCACATAAGGCAGAGGTCTGATATCCAAAATATACAAAGCACTCAAGAAATTGAACACTAAATGATCACATAATCTAATAAAAAATTGAGTACAGATCTAAACAGAGAACTCTCAACAGAGGAATCTAAAATGGCTGAAAGACACTTAAGGAAATGTTCAACATCCTTAGTCATCATCGAAATGGAAATCAAAACAACTCTGAGATTCCAACTTATACCTGTAAGAATGGCCAAGATCAGAAACACTGACAACTTATGCTGGAGAGGTTGTGGGAAAGAGGGAACACTTCTGCATTGCTGGTGGGAATGCAAGCTGATACAGCCCCTTTGGANATCTAAAATGGCTGAAAGACACTTAAGGAAATGTTCAACATCCTTAGTCATCATCGAAATGGAAATCAAAACAACTCTGAGATTCCAACTTATACCTGTAAGAATGGCCAAGATCAGAAACACTGACAACTTATGCTGGAGAGGTTGTGGGAAAGAGGGAACACTTCTGCATTGCTGGTGGGAATGCAAGCTGATACAGCCCCTTTGGAGGTCAGTGTGGTGATTTCTCAGAAAGTTAAGAAACAGCCTTTCTCAAGACCCAGCAACACCACTTTTAGGTATATATCCAAAGGATGCTCAATCATGCCATAAAGCTGAGATTTCTCTGCTTGGCTGTAGGCCTCCTCAAGTTAAGTGAAATAAGCCAGGCTCAGAAAAATAATGATTCCATTTTTCTCTCCTATACAAAATTTATATGTTCATATTCTTTAAGAGACATGATATTAGACAGAGGAGTCATTGTAGGGAGAGAGGTGTAAGACAGTGAAATATGGTCATGAACACAATCAAAGAAAATGCTTAAAATTATAATATTGCAAACCATTTACTTTGATTCAGTTGATAAAAATTTTATTTAAAACATAGAATAAATGGTGCCTAGTTAAGTGCAAAACTTTGTTTCAAATAATTTAAGTATCTTTATTGAATTTTATTTAAAAATTTATATGAAGTATTGACCATAGTCATTGTTACTGAAGCAAGTAAGGGCAATAGTCAAATTTCTATGTGGTGAGTTATCAGCTGAAAAGTTTCTTTGCCTTCATTATCATTGTATATTTCCATGGTTCTTCATAATGGAAATATGAATAAAATATGACTGATAATAAAGTATCAATATTTGCTTACAATATAAATTTTTCACCTAATTGTTAAATTCTTATTTTTAAAACATAGAAGCCAGTCACAGTGGCTCCTGCTTATACTCCCAGACTCAGAGGACTGAGACAGGAGGAGTTTCACATGGTAAGGAATAGCCTAGAATTCGGAATAAGACCCTATCTCACAGAAACACAAACATAATAAAATGCCTTGTTAGATTATTTATGAATATTTCTGAATTTTATAAAGAAGATATGCTGAGAATTTATTCTTTTGAAATACATGTAGAAAGACAAGGCCACATATTGACTTTCAACATGCAATAATATTTAGTAACAGGTTGGCAGAGACCTATATGTAATCTCTAAATACAAGAAAGAAAAAATCCAGGACATTGTGGAGGACATTGTATTACACTGAAAGTAACCATCTTCACACAATTACAGTTCACTTAATTTTTCAACTCCATGATGTTAAAAAAAAGCAACTGTATTTGGTAGAAATTGAACTGAGGTTTTGATCTTTCCTTGTGCTAGCCATATGATATTCCTGCAATATGCCGGGCTGCAGCTGCCAGTTACAGCTCCAAGTTAGCTAAGCAATCACTACTGGAAACAACTGATCAATTTTAGTGTACTGTGTCCCACAAATGACATGAAATATTCAACACTTCCTCATAAAGTCATATTTGTGTTAGATTACTTCCCCAACTATAGCATAAGCAAGTATTGTGCATGAATTTAACTCTGGCTACACTAAGATATATGTGTGTTAGGCATAATAAATATATTTCTGTTTCACTGTATTTTCAATTTATGTTGGATTCACTAAGGTATCAATCCATCCTAAGTAGAAAAGCCACTGTTTAAGACTGTTTCATGAATCGTGAACCTGCACAATTGCAATAACATCAAATATTATCAGCCTGACTCTTCCCCCAGTAATTATTAGCTTTTATTTAAAAGGGTAGACAAATTAATGTTGACTTGTAAAGTTTTCACAGATCTTTCCTTGGCCTTGAGTTTTCATTCCTACATTGCAACCTCTTTAGATAGTATTTCAGGCAGAATCAGATTCATTATTCTTTTAACCAAACAAACCTGACAGAAATCTTCCAAGGAACACTGTATAAAACAAGAGAATAGTTATAAAGATAATGCTATAACAAAATGCCCTCTCTTGCTCCCAATACAGGAAGCTTTGCATTATTTACTGAGGTTCCAGACCAAGAAAATAAGAAAAAAATAACAATCACTTTACATGTATTATGTACTGCTCCCAAAGTAAAGTGAATTACCAAGTCATTTAATGAGGATGATCTAGTTTTATTTGTTAGGGAATAAGGGCCTCATTACTTTTACTCATGGGAGATGGCATGTTCTGGTGTTGGCAGCTGCCGGATTATTTCAGCACCTGCCAATAGTTGTTAGTGAGTTGGGGAAATATTGACACCTTTATGAACATCTGTGATTGATACTGGCTGTCCGAAGACATGTAGTCTCAACTTTCCAGTGCCATGGTAACCCGGGATAAAATTCATTTATTCACTTGTTTGTTGCCATTTTGAGTTTCTAAATTTTGCTATTACTTTTACCTAAAGGTTCCAAGGATCCATGTTCAAATCCTAAGAATAATTTTCATCAGCTGTTGGATATAGTCTTAGAATCATGACAAAGATATTATGGAGTTCCCATATGACTCACACTTGTGATTTCTTAATTTTTTTGCATCTTATAGTGCAATGATCATAATTGATGAGCTGATATTGATCATTTTTTAACTGAAATTCAACCTAAGCTCAGGTTTCCTTAGTTCTCAACTAATAATCTTTTTCTGTTCAAGGATATCTTTTAGAACTTTACAATTCATTTATATCTCACATCCCCTTTATCTCCTCTTGGCTGTGACAAAGTCTGAGATATTTCTTAATTTTGATGACTGAGTTTTGACATGTACTAATCACATATTTTGTAGCATCTTTATCCATCAGAACTTACTTGATTTGTTTCTGACAATTATTTATTTGTTTGTTTATTTGTTTACTTATTTATCATTGCCTTTCTGAATATGGTTCATTAATCTTAACATAATAGTCAACTATTACATACATTTTCCTGTTAATATCATGTCATTCTCTTTTTTAATTTTAGAAGAAAATATATTTATTCATTAGAAATTATACATTTTATAATTATCACATTGAGTGATAAACAGTAAGTTTCTCAGTGTTTACAGATTCCTGGCATATTACTCTTTGAGATATATTCACAATAAATCAATGTCCTCAAAATTCTCAAAATTGTGATATTGGAGGTTTCTCAGTGGTTAAGAGCATTTGCTTTTCTACAGAGAATCAAGCGCCCATGTCATGTTTTTTACAACCAACTACAGCTCTATCTCCAGGGCATCTGAAGCCCTATTCTGGGCTGTGTGGACCCACACACACATGCACAATGCCCCCTTATCTATACCTCCACATAAATAAAAGTAAAAAAAATAAAAAAAAATTAAAAACATAATTAAACTTATAATACATGTTTTGTTAGTAAGTACCATGATCACGATTGCTGTATTATGCATATTAGAAATGTGTCGGTCTTATTTAGGATTTTTACTGCTGTGATGAAACACCACAACCAAAGCACTTGAGGAGGAAAGGGTTTATTTGGCTTATATTTCACAGTCCATTGAGGGAAACTATGGAGAAATTCAAACAGGGAATTAACCTAGAGATAATAGCTGATGCAGAGCCCATGGAGGAATGTTGCTTACTGGTTTTCTTCTCATTACTTGCACAGCCTGCTTTCTAATAGAACCCAGGACCATCAGCCCAGGGATGGCCCTCATTCACAATGGGCTGGACTCTCTCCCATCAATCACTAATTAGGAAAGTGCCCTGTAGGCTTGCCTGAAACCCAATTTAATGGAGCCATTTTCTAAACCGAGTCTTCCTTCTCTCTAATGATCTTAGCTTATGTCAAGTTGACATAAAATTAGCCAACATAAACACTTGGTAGAGCAGGCCTTGTGCCTCTCCTGGTCAGCAAAATACAGCCAATCCTATTGGATGTATGGGTGAGCCAACCTCCAAGTTGTGAGCATGGGAGAGCTGTCTCAATTACTCATTTGTCATTTGATGGAATGTGTGAGGAAGTGGTGGCCCTGAAGTCATAAGGACAGGAGAGATTTCCAGTCTCTCACTAGCAGCAACACTTGGGAGAGCAAACCTAGCTTCTCATCTGTGTAACACAATAGAGCCAAACCCATTGATGAAAGTGTGGGTGAACTAGACCCATACTTGTGAGCATGGGAGAGCTGTCCCCATTACTCATCTGTCATGTGGTAGTATGGGCATGGGAGAGATGCTCTTCCCCCTACCCAACACCTGAGACAAGTAGAAGAGCTGGCCTTTTCTCTACATCAACTTTGGAGATATGGAGAGTGGCACCACACCACACCTGGGCATCACAGTAGAGCTGACCCTGAAGGTGTAGGTATAGGAGAGCCTACCCTGAGGACACAAAACCAGAACTGGCACAGCCTCTTGCTTATTACTGCAAAGGGTAAACTTGCAAGGACAATGCAGGAAAGCTCACCCTAGTGGTGAGAAAAAGGCTGATCTGGAGGGCTGACCAACCCTGCAACTACTCAGGCCCAGAATTAGGTTTATGTTTTGGCCTACCCAAACCTCCACCCAACCTGTGATCTGCTGGAGCACGTGAAGGTGAAAGGACTGGTCCTGCAGACCGAAAGCTTCAGGATTTCTACAACACAAGGCAACAGCAGGATAACCAAGAGAAAATTCAGGGAGGACACAGCATTAATAGTGTAGCAAAAACCAGAGGCCTCAAACAATGACTCTCTGCAATGAACATTTGCAAGAAAGGGTATATGGATAAAAGGGTTTACTGTGTGTCTTACTGTGTCACACTACAGTTTTCATGACGAGACTTATTTTTCCCCTTTTTTTTCTTTCTTCTCTTAAATTTTATTTTATTTTTTGGGGGAAGGTTTAGACAGCAGAGGGTGGGTGCAAATGGATGGGGAAATGAATGGGATAGAGACGCATGATGTGAAAGACACAAAGAATAAACAAAGCCCTAGCAAGTATAGTGTACTATCACTAGTGATGCCAAGTTCACCACCTGATATCTTCAGACTTTGCCACTAGAAGGTTACCTGGTTTTCTGTCATCTTTCATAGTGTATTGTGTAAATCAGTTACTGTGGATAGCCATACTTTAGTCCTAAAGGGTGGGGTAGCTACACAAACCATTTGAAATTCTTCAGTGTAGATTTGCTTCTTCTCATTATGTACTTATTTCTTCAAAAAATTATTTATTAATTAAGTATATTTTCATTCATGTGAACATTTAATTTATACTGTGATGCAGAATAAAAAAATATTTATTTCATTTTCTTACAGAATCTTTGAACTTAACTTATAATGAATTATTTCATTTATTTTCTGTATCTGTTTGACATAATAACCATAGTTTTTTCTCTTTCTTTTTTCTCTCTCTCCTTCCCCTCCTCTCTTCCTCTTCTTTCTTCATCTTCTGTTCTCTCATCTCTTTCTTTTCCTCTTCTCATTCCAGCTCTTACTCATATTGTTTTGTGCTTCCAAGAAAGACAAAAAATCTCAGGATCATCTTAAAGATTTTGTCACAAGCCTAGAATCAGCCATTTGTCCAAGAAGCCTGTTCATTTTATTAGGGAAGAGGTTTGTAAACAAAAGTTTGTATACATCTATTAATATTGGAGTATTACTGTTTATTTGCCTTGCAGAGAAAGAAAGCCCATGTGTGTATATATTAACTTAATTAAAAATCATACACATATCTTTAAATATTTGCAGATATCTCCACTCATGTTAATAAAGTACATTCTTCAGCTATAATTCACTGCCACTTGGAATATTTTAGAACTTTCTCTTGCTTTTCTGCAAATTTCTACTTTAACACTGAAAACATGAATCCTGTTATCCATCACCCATTTATTTATTTAATCAATTCTACTATATGTGTATTATAGTATTAGAATTGATTATACATACTGTGGTGGGAAACTGGCTTATTAACTAGACTTTCTTATGTTTAATTTCTCTGCTCTTTGTCTTACAGATTCTATACATTTCCAAATTTACTTAGGTCAGCAGTTGTTTCTTAAACTCCCTCAAGTGGCGTTTTTTATAATTGTATGATGAACATTCTTCGTTCAATCCTTGAATGCATACATAGACATTATGATCTGTATCTGCTATAAAGTTCTTTTGGCTTTGATAGATACATAAAATCATATATTCACTCTTGAAGTACTAAACAAAATAGTTTCCCTGCCTTAGAAATCCCCTTGTGAGTCACCTAATCAATTTTCACCTCCAAATCATTAGCAACCAGAGATTTGTGTTGAATTTTAAAATGTAGCAATAAAGGTATATTTTAACCTATTTTTACCTCAAAAATTGAGCAAAATTTTTATTTCATAGATAACTTTATGATAAATTCTAAGCTGATCATGGGGAAAATTTATGAAGTCTTTGACTATGCACATTTATTTGCATATAGATACTAACTTGTTCTAGCAAATTGTCTTGAAAAGCTCTCATTTTTTCATATAGTTACCTTTGATTTTTGTCAGATTAGCTGTCTTTATGTATGGTCCATTTCTGGGCCCTTTATCCTGATACATTGATCTATTTGGCTATTTCTTTGCAAATGTCATTACACCTTGCTTAATATAGTCTAATAAGTCATTTAAAATGTTAGCATGTATCCTTTAACTTTGTTCTCCAGTGATGTATTGGATATTCTTTTTCTATACACTTTATTATCAGTTTGTAATTAGCCATAAAATAGCTTATTGGGATATGTATTTTGATAAGACTTAATTCAGAAAATTTGGAGTAATTGATATATACAAATATTGGTCATTAATATGTGAACACTGAATGCCTTCCTACATACTTAGATTTTGAAAGAATGTAGAAATGTCTTATTTTCAGTAAAAAGCCTATAGCCATTGTGTTTAATTTCTTTTTATTTCATTGTGAGGTGGGCTATAATTACAAACATGTTTTCTTAAAATTAAATTCCAATTCTTTATTACTGGAATGTAGAGTAACAGTTGACTCTTATAAATTAACTTTAAAATTCTAGTCTAGCTTCTCAAGTTCAAATAATTATTGTTTATGACTCTTTTTACATATCATTTTTGAATAGTTGTATTTCTAATTTTCTAGTCCTTATTCATTTATTTCTTCTTTTCTTATCTTACTGTACTAGCTAGGACTTCTACTTTTTATGAAGGTTGTTTAACACAATATTTTCTCATTTTACATAGTTATCCTTATTCCCACACCCTCCCCTTCTCTTGTTCCACCCTTCCCTCCACTCTATCCCACTCCCATCCACTCCTCAGGAATGGTAAGTCTTCCCATGGGGATTCAACATAGTCTGGCAGTTCCCTTTGAGGCAAGATCAATGTCCTCTCCCCTATATCTAGGCTGAACAAGGTACTCCTTCAAAAAGAATTTGCTCCTAAATGCCAGTTCAAGCACTAAGGATAAATTCTGATCCCACTGCCAATGACTCCACAGACTCCCCAAGCCTCACAACTGTCCGCCACATTCAGTGGGCCTAATTTGGTCCTATGCAGGTTTGCCTGCTATGAGTCCAGATTCAGTGAACTCTCACTAGCTCAGGTCAGCTGTTTCTGTGGGTACCACCATCATAGTCTTGACTGCTTTGCTCATATTATCACTCCACCTTCTCTTGGGATGGTCTCTGATATCTTGGTCCAGTGCTTCACTGTCGATCTCTGTGTCTGCTTCCATCAGTTGCTGGATGAAACTTATATGATGATGAATAAGGTAGTCATCAATCTGATTTCAGGGCAAGGGAGGTTAGGCATCTTATTCGCTGTTGCTTAGAGTCTTAGCTGGGGTCATCATTGTGGATTGCTGGTAATTTCCCTAGTGCCATGTTTTTCACTAGCCCTTCAATGGCTCCCTCGATCAAAATATCTCTTACTTTTCTCTCCCTCATTGTCCTTCCCTTCTTGAGCATCCCATTCCTTCATGTTCTCTTCTTCCTTTTCCCCTCTGGCTCCCCTTCCACTCTCCCTGCTCCCCCTATCATAATTTTATCAGGAGGCCTTGTCTATTTCCCCTTTCCAGGGGGTGATTAATGTATGTCTCTCTTAGGGTTTCCTTGTTACCTAACTTCTCTGGGATTGTAGATATAGACTGGTAATCCTTTGCTTTACATCTAATATCCACTTATCAATGAGTACATGCCATGTTTGTCGTCTGGGTCTGGGTTACCTCACTCAGGATGTTTTTTCCTAGTTCCATCTATTTGCATGCAAATTTCAAGATGCCATGTTTTTTCTGCTGAGTAGTAGTTCATTATGAAAATGTACCACATTTCAGTTGAGGGCCATCTATGTTGTTTCCAGGTTCTGACTATTATGAATAATGCTATGAACACAGTTGAGCAAATGTCATTGTAGTATGAATGTGCATCCTTAGGGTATATTACCAAAAGAGTATTAGAGTCCTTGGTAGACTGATTACCAATTTCCTGAGAACCACCACACTGATTTTCTAGGTGGATGTATATGTTTACATTCACACCAGCAATGAAGAATATTCCCCTTGCCCTACATCCTATCCAGCATAAGCTATCATTGGTGTTTTTGATCTTAGTCATTCTGAGTGTTATAAGATGATATCTGAGAGTCATTTTTATTTCATTTCTGTGATGGTTAAGGATATTGAGCAATTTCTTAAGTGTTTTTTTGGCCATTTGCAATTCTTCTATTAAGAATTTTCTGTTTAGGTCTATATCCTTATGTTGGATTCCCCTCTTTATGCTGTGAATACCATTGGTTAATAAAAAAATACATTTGTCCTATAGCAGGGCAGAAGAGAGCTAGGTGGGGAAAACTAAATTGAATGCTGGAAGAAAGAAGGCAGAGTCAAAGTAGCTTCTGACTGGAACAGACATGCCAGAACATTGCCTTGCCAATAAGTCATAGCCATGTGGCGATGCATAGATGAATAGAAATGGGTTAAATTAAGATGTAAGAGTTAGCCAATAAGAAGCTAGAGCTAATGGGCCAAGCAGTGATTTAATTAATACAGTTTTGTATGGTTATTTTGGGGCTGAGCAGCCAGGATCAAGCAAGTGGCCTCCTACAACAGTATCCCATTTTTTATTGGATTATTTTGTAATTTGATATTTAATTTCTTGAGTTCTTTATATATATTTGAGATCAGTCCTCTGTCCAATGTGTAGTTAGTGAAGATCTTTTCCTATTTCATAAGCTACTGTTTTGTCTAGTTACCATGTCCTTTGCTTTACAGAGGCTTCTCAGTTTCAGGAGGTGCCATTTATTAAATGTTGCTCTCAGTGTCTTTGCTATTGGTTGTATGTTTAGGAAGTGGTCTCCTGTGCCCATGTGTTCAAGGCTACTTCCCACTTTCATTTTTATCAGGTTCACTGTTGCTGGATTTATGTTGAGGCCTATGATCCATTTGGACTTAAATTTTGTACATGGGGATATATATGAATCTATTTGCATTCTTTAATATGCTAACATCCAGTTATGCCAGCACCATTTATTGAACATGCTTTCTTTTTTCCATTGTAAAATTTTAGCTTTTTGTCAAAAATCAGGTGTTCATTGATGTGTGGATCAATATCAGGGTATTCAACTTGATGCCATTGATCCACCTGTCTGTTTTTATGACAATGCCAAGCTGGTTTCATTACTGTCACTCTATAATAGAGCTTGATATGTCAGGGGTGGTGATGCCTCCGGAAGTTCCTTTATTGTAGAGGATTGTTTTGGCTATTCTGGGTTTTTTAATTTTTACATATGAAGTTGAGAATTATTCTTTCAATGTCTGTGAATAATTGTGCTGATATTTTGATGGGGATTGCATTGAATCTGTAGATTGCTTTTGGTAAGATGGACATTTTTCCTGTTAATTCTACCTATTTATGGACATGGGAGATCTCTCCATTTTCTGATATCTTCCACAGTTTCTTTCTTCAAAGACTTAAAGTTCTGGTCATACAGGTCTTTCTCTTCTTTGGTTAGTGTTATGCCAAGATATTTTATGTTATTTGTGACTATTTTAAATGCTAATCTTCCTCTGATTTCTTTCTCAGCTCTTGAACATTTATATACAGGAATGGCTACTGATTTTTTGTTGATCACTAATTCTGCCACATTACTGAGACTCTTTATCAGCTGCCTCATTGAATCAGTTCCCTCATTGAATTTTTGGTATCACTTATGTATACTGTCATAGTATCTGCAAATCATGAAAGTTTGACTTCTTCCTTTTGTATTTGTATCCATTTGATATCCTTTTGCAGTATTATTGTTCTACCTAGAACATCAAGTACCATTTTAAATAGGTATGGAGAGAGTGGACAGTCTTATCCTGTTCCTGATTTTAGTGGAATCGCTTTGAGTTTCTCTCTATTTAATTTGATGTTGGCTGTTAGCTTGCTGCATATTCCTTTTATTATATTTAGATAAGTTCCTTGTCTTCCTGATCTCTCTAAGACCTTCATCATGAAGGGGTGTTGGATTTGTTGAATGATTTTTCAGCATCTCATAGGATGATTTTATGTTTTTTCTTTCAGTTTATTTATATGGGGGATAACATTGATAGATTTCAGTATGTTGAACCATCCCTGCATCTCTGGAATGAAGACAACTTGATCATGGCAGATGATGTTTTGATATGTTCTTGGATTCATATTGGCTGTATTTTATTGTTTTTTTAATCAATGTTCATGAGGGAAATTAGTCTGCAATTCTCTTTCTTAGTTGCATCATTGTGTGGTTTGGGCACCAGGGTGGGTAACTATTGCCTAGTAAAAAGAGTTTGGCAATATCCCTTCTGTTTCTATTGTGTGGGATAATTTGTGAGGTATTGGTACTAGTTAGTCCTTTTTGGCAATTCTGGTAGAATTCTACACTGAAACTATCTGTCACTTGACATTAATTTTGGTTGGGAATTTGATAACTACTGCTATTTCCATAGGAAATATAGGTTTATTTAAATTGTTTATGTGTTCTTGATTTAATTTTGGTATGTAGCATATATCCAGAAAATTGTTCATTTCCTTTAAATTTGACAATTTTATCAAGTACATATTTTTTGAAGTATGACCTGATCATTCTCGGAATTTCTTCTGTGTCTGTTGTTTCCCCCCTTTTCATTTCTGATTTTTTTAATTTGTCTATGCACTCTCTGCCTTTGGTTATCTTGAATAAGTTTTGTCTATCTTGTTTATTTTCTTAAAGAACCAACTCTTTGTCTCATTGATTGTATGTATTGTTTGCTTGCTTTCTATTTGTTGTTTGCCAAAGTCCAAGAAAAGAGTCAATGTATTCTAGGATGCAAAATGCTACACTATTCACTTACTAAAGTGTGCTACAAATGAAGTTCACCAGGAAATATCCCAAAGAGTGTGTATTTTCTTTACTGAATTGAGAAACCATGGGATTATGTGTATCTGAATACATCTCCTATGACAAAAGAAGATGGTTACAAGAATCAATAGGTAATTCTTTTGTCTTCTGTGATTTCAAATGCAAACTGCTAATCATTCTATATTATGTTGACATCAATCAAAGCTATTTCTGCAATTTTTCCTTTCACTGAATTGTGACTTCAGCTGAGATATTTAACCTTGTGCATTTCATTGCATCATTCAAATGGTAAGCTACATAATTTTTTAAAGGGAAAAATATTTCACTCATACGAATCTTCTCATTTTACAGTTTTGGGCAGAACTTCAGAAATGGATGATTCCTTTCATGAAGAGGACCTAATACTCAGTTATGAAATACTCCTGACCAATAAGACATAGAAAATACTGACTTCATTAAAACTACTGAAAACCTTTCGAGAGTAGGAGCAAACTATTGAAAGCTTCTGCAGTGAAAAAAAATGAAAAATCACTTTGATTCTAGACCACTAAAGTGGTTTCTTATTTGCAGTGTATATGTTTAAAGACTTCCAGTGGATTCTTGAATTTTCCATATGTAATCTATATGCTTTGTAATATCATCATATGTTTAATCTGTCATTTTAGATTGCATATGTGGAGGCTACACTGTAACATTCTTTTTGTGGGTCACTGTTAAATAACATAAATGTCAGCTTAACACAGGATATGTGATAATATGAGACAGTTGATATGACAGTTTAAATGGCTACTAAGTAGCTAGCAATTGGATAATGTATACAGTGTCAATATTTTGTGTCAAGAGATGATTCATATTCAATCAAGCAGTGTGCAACTTAAATCATAAATAATTTATTTCTGGAAGGCCTTAGTTATTGTTTTTATATTGCTATTAATCATACATACTAAAATGACCTGACGTGAAAATGAAGAGGACACTATTTGCCATCTATCTCATTATTCTCCCTTCTACATTCCACCTCAGCATGATAAGGACTTGATAGCCAAGATGCTCTATGCAAGAACTGAAGCTATTCCCTTACCAGTTTCCAGCTAGAATCATTTCTTCTGGAAAGGAGAACAGACCACTGTATTTTATTATACTCCCAATTCCTCATCAGTAGAGCTCATCTCTAAGTGAGGACAGTTGAGGAGTTCTTGTCTTTCAAGCATCTTTCATTCATGGCACACAGGCTGGAATTTGTGCAAAGCACACTAACAGTGCTGGCGTTCCAATCATACATTTCATTTCATGGAGCTGTGGTTTCCAGCCAGTAATGGAAGCCTGAGAGGCATCGTCTAACTCAATTCCCACTCAACAAAGAAGTTGACTCTTGGGAAATTGAAATTGGGAAATTGAAACAAAATTCAAAATTAAAGATAGTATGGAATCAGATGAATAACAACAGAATCCTCAAGCACTAACCTCAGATACTACTTTCATCAAAGGAGCTAAAATTAGATTGGACTAGTATGTACAACAATTTATCCTGCATCAGTATACTGAACAATGAGGCAGGATGAAGAAGACTGGGTGACTAAAATAACAGTCAGTAACTTGCAATACAAGATATA
>LOJH01045975.1:0-13492 GCA_001685095.1 Ellobius talpinus
TTTATTAACCAATGAAAGTAACACATAGACAGATAACCCTCCTCCATCAGTGGTTCTTAATCCGTGGGTCTCAACCCCTTTGGGGATGGAATCACCATTTCACAGGGGTCACCTAAGACCACCAGAAAGCTCAGATATCTACATTATGATTCATAACAGTAGCAAAATTACAGTTATGAAGTAACAACAAAAGTAATTTTATGGTTGGTGGTCACCACAACATGACGACCTGTATTAAAGAGTCGCAACATTAGGAAGGCTGAGAACCATTGCTTTAAGGGGTGTTAGACTTTGTGCTAATGTGCAAAATATTTCCTGGAGCTTAGGTCCCAACTCCCACTTGATCAAGAGTTTTAGGTTGCTGTCAATGGAAGAGTGGAATACTCATTTTCTGCAGTCCTCATTGTCTCAATAATGATACAGCCTTGGGGGATCCAGACTGAATGACCTGCAATTTCAACATTTCTGTTCTGGCTGTGGAGAACTTGCAAGACTGAACCCATAGAAGGAAGTGTGCTACACTGTACTCTGACCTACATGTATTTTCCCCTAGAAGTTGATTTTCCCTGACCAGCTTGGTAGCATTCCACCCCTACATGTGAAGATTGGCATTCAGTCCCCAGATTTCTGGGGCTTTATTTGCACATTGCTTCCTCTTTTTTAATTTTCTATGCAGCAGATTCTGGCCATCTCAAAGTCTCCAAACTCCAGTGTCTGTCTCCTCAGTCTCCTTAGTCCATCTGTCCTACTGAGATTTGCTTAAATTCCACCTTTAGGTCCTGTCCCTTAGAAATAAGCCGGGGTGGGGTGGGGGGATGGCACAGTCCTTTAATCCCAGCATTCAGAAGGGAGAGGCAGGAAGATCTCTGAGTTAGAGACAGCCTGGTCTACAAAGAGAGTTACAGGACATCCAGAGATAGAGAAATCCTGCTTCAAAACACAAAACAAACAAATAACAAGAAAAAAAGGAAAGAAAAGAATATCTCCAGGTTAAAGGCTAAAGTGGTGATTTTCACCTCTTTTTGGCATCTCTCGGAGATAATAGAGCTGGCTGGTCGACTCTTACTGTTCAACATCTGGAATTGTGTGTCTGCTTTTTCTAACTTACAATAGGAAAGTAAATAGTCTGCTACTACTTCATAGCTAGATGTGGAAGATCCAACCAAAAGGTGATTAAGACATATTACAGATGTAACATCATAGCTTTTATTATATTCTTACCTTCAATATAAACATTTAATAATTTCAGTTACTGTACCTGCAGAAAATTTTTAAAAAATGCATTAAAGCAAAGGCTCCATAAGGATACTGTGGTGGTGTGGTGGTTTGATTTAAAAAGGTCCCCATAGGTCGATAGGGAGTGGCATTCTTTGTGGGCGTGGTCTTGTCGAAGGAAGTGCGTCACGGGGTGGACTTTGAGGTTTTAAGTGCTCAAGACAGGCCCAGTGACTCTTCCTGTTGCCTGATGATCAGGATGTAGAACTCTCAGCTCTCTTTCCAGCACCATGTCTGCCTGTGTGCCATTATGCTTCCCACCATGATGATAAGGGACTATATCCCTGAACCGTAAGCCAGACCCAATTAAATGTTTTCCTTTCTAAGAGTTGCCGTGGTCATTGTGTCTCTTCACAGCAATAGCACTGACTGAGACAAACACTATTTCTGGTGTAGAAGATCAAGCAGATACAATTCATTGATTAGAACTATCATCCTGTGGGCAGCTTATGTGTCTGTGCTCTCAGTTCTGTTTCTAGCACAGGGCTCAGAGACAAAGTGGACCAAGCTCTCTAGTTAATGGAAGGTCTTTAAATGGGGGAGGAGGTGGCGTATTCCTTCAGGGTCTGTAGAGTCCTTTTGTTGTCGTTGTTGTTTGTTTTTTCGAGACAGGATTTCTCTGTGTAGCCCTGGCTGTCCTGGAACTCACTCTGTAGACCAGGCTGGCCTCAAACTCACAGAGTTCCTCTTGTTTCTGCCTCGCAAGTGTTGGGATTCAAGGCATGCGCCACCACCGCCCAGCTTTGTCCGATCTCTTCTGAAGGAAAACACCGTGGGCCTCTTAGTTTAACTGCACTGGATGCTGTTTCAGTTTGTCCCTGGCGCTGGCTTTGCCCCAGTGCAGCACACTCCCCACTCTTCTCATTCCAGGGAAAAGACAAGCGTGCAGCAGCCTTGAGGGATAACTTCTAGTTTTCATGATCCTTCTTCGAAAGGTGAAACTGCTCTCTCCCTAACAGTAGTCTTAGCACACAACAACCGGCGATGAAGCACGGCGCGTGCTTTCTTTAGTAGCATAAAGCATAGTGAATGGAAATAATAATAAAAGACAGATGCTAGATGGGTGTAAAGCTACGCTTCCTCGAGTCCAGTGAACCACGGGGTAGAAAGAAGGATGGGACTCCTTTTCTGTAGGCATGCTTCTTTTCTGTCTCTCAGTAGCTCTTTGCCTTTTATTTGACCCACTTCGATTTCTGACAAGATATGCTAGCACTTAGCTTATGAAACATGTTAATAGGAACATTTACAAAATCTATCAGGAGACTTTTCCATTTCTTGCTGGTAAAAAAAATAATGCAATAAAGCCGAGGAGATGGCTGTGTCTGTAAAATCCTTGCCTTGTGAACATAAGGACCCCAGTGTGGAGCCCTCTAATCCACTTAAAATGCCAGCAGTGTGAGCCGTAAATCCCAGCATTAGTGAATGGGAGGCAAACACAGGTAGGGCTCTGGAAGCCTGTGGGCCTCTAGCTCTGCCTGCTTGTGAAGCTCCAGGCTAGTGAGAGGCTCCCTCTCAAAGAAAAGGTGGCAGGTGCTGGTTACCGTGGTTACCTGGGACTGACACCTGTGCTTGTCCTCTGACCTCCCCATGTGTGGCAGGCTTGCTATTGCTTGCACCCATAGTCCTCTCCTCCTGCCAAATCAAAATCTGATAGCCACTCTTAGGCATGATAGGGGTCAATGAATTTCAGTCAACCAATCAAGTTTTAGTCCTTATTTGTTTATTTGCCTGTCTCCTGCCCCCCCCCCACTTTCATGTAGATCTGTAGTATGTTGTTTCAAGGAAATTTCCTGCTTGAAGAGACAGGTCTCATAAGATGAACTGACTCAGAGCCATGAGACTATTTTCTTATTTTCCTTTAAGCATTATTCAAAGAAACCAATTATCTTTGGAGAGCAGGGAGAGCTTTCAGTGACCTCTCAGGCTGAATTTGTAGTAGCTTCATGGGAAGATTTTTGATTGCTAAGCTATACTCGTCTATTTTTTAATTTAAATAGTTGCCTGTAGACTATTAAGACATGATTCATTTCAAAACATCGCAGCAGCTGCCCCTTGGCTAGCTGCGACCTTGTGCGAGAGCTGGGTGGTGCTTTCCACAGCTATTGGCTCTGGGTGTGCTTCCAAAAATGGAGAGTTAAAAGGAGCCACATTAATATTTGGATATAAGTTCAGCATGATAGTTCATTCTCTGTCATCACAGCCAGGAAAAAGGTCATCTGTGGGAAAGGAGATGCTAGCTTTTATCCATCCCAAAGGAGAGATTCTCAATAAGCTTGTTCTTCCTAATTATGGTAGATCTTGGAAGCTCAGAGCAGCCCTGGGAGGGTCTCTGAGGGACACATGGTGAGAGGCTGGAAAAGCAGAGGACGTAAAGACTGGGAAGAACAAGGGGCCTTTAGATTCCCTGGCTTCTCTGAGAGATTATTTGGCTATCAGACCTGAAAATGACAGGAATAGGAGGGAGATAAGAAAGGACGGGCTGTGAGAGTCATCGGGATGCATTAATGTGTAACATTGTCAGGGAGCAAATTTAACGAGAGAAAAAGGACGCAAGTGAGATTGTTAGAAACAGAATGAACAAACAAAACAGAAAAGGGCCACTTGTTTTTCTAAATTGTAAATGGCAGGGGCAGAGAATAAAAAAATTGAAGCAATAAATTCAACACTTGAGGAGACGTGGGCAGCTGCTGGTAGTTGTGAGGTTCAAAGAAATTAAAAGTACTTAGAAAGTAAGTGTAGCCTGAATGTTAGCATGCTATTCCTGCCAGTCATTTCTGAGGAAGTGGAGAGTTTCTCTCTCTCTCTTTCTCTCTCTCACACACACATATGCACACATGCGTGCGCACACACACATGCACACTCACACATGCATGCTCGCGCACACATGCACATATAGACAGAGCAAAAGAGACAGAGAGACTTGTTTAGTCTTAGTGTTCAGAGCCACTGTACACCTCATTTTCCCAGGAGCCTGCAGGCCCGTGAAGAATCCTTTTGAAATAATTAACCTGATAAGGTTTCCCTACGGTATGTGTTCTTCCTGGAATTGACACCTTACTTTGGCTACAGTTTCCGCACATTTTTCTTTCCTTGCCATATTCTAATCAGAACAGAGATAAGACAGTCATGACCAGTAAATGAAGGGAAGCAATCTGCCAAGTAAGAAAAGGAAAAGAAGCCCTGCTGGTTCTCTGTAGAATAAGAATCAGATACAGTACGTTTGCCTCTCTAAAGTTCCATTAGAACCACTGTCTGAACAAAGTTTTCTCCTTTACTGAAGGGTCACTTAAGTAAGCCTGGTTTCCACTCCCTGCGCCATTCCCGCCTTTGATCCTTCACCTCCTCTTCTCTTCATCCTTCTGTGTCTCCCTCTCTTCTTCCTTTTCATTTCCAAGTATAAAATTATGGAAATTCTTTGTGGTTTATTTATTCCTTATGATTTTTTTTCTTACCTTGTGGTTAGAGATGGTCTATAACATTTTAACCTTTTGAAATAGTTCAGATTTTTATTATTGCCTAACATTTAAGTAGCTTTCGTAGATAGCATGGTGCAGTGGGCTGACTTTATGGGACTTTATATAGATTTGGCTTTGTAAAGTGATTAAGATGATTTTATTTTTTGTTTTTGTATTTCATTATCTATGAATAAAATTATGATGTCAATATTTTCACATCTATAGCAATTAGCTACTAGAATTTAGGATATATTTTTATTATCAATTATTTGGTACATGTCTACAAAAGAAAATGTTTATTAAAAATTATATTTTTTAAACAAAAGTAGTTGCTACATTTAATGCTTCCTTTCTTGATTTATGCTTTGATGTTTGCACTGTGGCCTATGAGTTTCTTTTTCTTTTTTAAAAATGAATATTGGCTTTTCATACATTTATTTTACTGCTTATCTTCATCCAGAGTCATTTGATTCTGAAAATACATCTCTTATTTACGGCATGCAGCTGGACTTTGCTTCACAACCCATGAGTCTTTTTGACTTTTTTCTTTAAATGAATAAGCTTATTTCCTTTATATTTGCTTTTGTAACTGTGGTGATTTAAATGTGAGTGTCCCCGTGTGTATTTGTGTATTTGAACTGTTGATTACCAGTTTGTGGTGCTCTTTGGGGAGGCCTATGAGTGACCTTGCTGGCCGAAGTAAGTTGCTGGAAGAATGGAGATTTCAAAGTCCAGCCCTTCCTAGTGTTTCCTTTCTGGTTCATGCTTGTAGTTGAAGCAGTGACTGCTCTGCTTCCTGTAAATGTTGTTATGTGTGCTGCCACACTGTCCCCACCATTGTGCACCCAAACTTCCTGGAACCATAAATGAAAATAATCTCGTCCTTTCTGAAAGTTGCTTCGGTCATGGTGTTTCATCACAGAAACAGAAAAGTAATGAATATAAAAATCTATCTTTATCTTTCCTGCCATTCTCTTTTATGTTTTCTGCCAATTCTTGATTTCAATTATGTCTTGCTATGTGTATAGTCTATTTTTCTTTAGTTTTATTTATTTTGTGTTTTTGCAAATGGAACCCAACATTTGTTTCACTATTGACTTAGAAGATTTGTAGGTTCAAACATTCTGACATTGTTCCTCTGAGCTAATGCCTATCATGTATGAAAGAGAAGAGTTGTCAGCAAGATTTCTTCTCATTTCTTAGAGATTCTTAAACGTGCCATTTGAGAATTTTTCTATATTGTTACTGAAACTTTAAAATAGTGTTCTTTTAAAATGCACTACGTTTTCTTTCAGGAATTATATTTGCTCTTACCTTACAACCTTCTGTACTAAGCCACCAGGCTTTGATTTGGGGTTTGAATGCATTTTGGAGCCTTAGCCCATCTGGAGCCTCTCTATTGGCATCTCCTGTTTGCTGCTAGTACTCATCTTGGAGTCATTTTTTTTTCCTGGAGAGAGTGCCTACTTTCCAAGAATGTGCAAATTTGCTAAAATCTCTGCTATCCTTGTATGAAATGGACTCTTTTTGCTGAGTGATAGAACTCTAGACTGGGCTGGAAGACAAGACTGTAGGGCATTTAGAACCACAGCAATTTCCCCTTAAAAGGGAAGGGATTTTTATTATCTTTTAACATTTAATATTGCAGAGAAAATGTGCAACCCAGCTACTTGTATGTGATGCACGCGTGTGTGCGTGCGTGCGTGCGTGCGTGTGTGTGTTACAGTTCTTGAGTCTGGATATTGTTAGATTATATCATTTAGCCATCTGAGTAAGGTAGGTGGGAGCTAGGATTACATACATATCAGGAAGGAAGGGGGAGGAATCTGAAAATTTGTCACAGAAATTGTGCTTTGCTAAAATTATTGTACCATAGGCTTTCTCTAGAATCTTCTCTATGACTTTGACTTGCCCAAACAGAAGTGTCTTGGCATTGTAACAGGCAGTCCATCCAATTTGTGAGTTTATTGTGGTATAATAATGGCCAAGTAAGTAGACAAAAGTCTAGTTTGAGGAAACTCTTGGAGCCCAGAGTTTCGTAGTGACCAATTTCCAATGCATACTGTAGTACTCTCAGTAACAAAAGCATTTCTGTGAAGGATGTTTCCTTCTTGCTCATAGCCCTTTCAGTGTATGACTGAACATCTCACCTCTCCCGTCTTAGGAAAATAATTCCTGGTCAGCACGAATCTCTCCTGCTACAGCCGACATGGGCAGGCAGCCAGCTTAATTCCTACAAAGTTTCTGACAGACCAGAGGATTGCTTTTCCTTCCCAGCACCAAAGCTTCTGAATCCAAGAACCTGCCTGATGCACACCTTCATTCTTTCTCCTCACCCCCCTGCACGGACGGCTGCTGGACTTTGTTCAGACCTGCCCAGTGTCTTGTGGCTTTGTACCATTTCCAGGATAATAAAACTGGGTGTCTCCCTGTGAGGTCTTTTGAACTTTTCCCTGTTACTTCCTGGGTCGGATCGTCTTCCCGGTAGGAAGGGTATTACAAGAGACTTACAGTCAGCACTGAGAATCTGTTACAGTATCTTACTTTTCTGATTTTGTCTGCTGGGGGGAGAAACTTGGAACAGACTCATCGCTTCTTTAAATGTCCAGAGATTATAGAGAACTTGGTGTAAGTTATAAAATTTGCATTTCAGGTCCATCCTAAGAATCAGAAACACAGCGGCCCCTTGAGAAGCTTCCTATGCCAATTCCCTTCTGGATCGCTGTCATACATGGTTCAGCTTGGTCATCTTGCCACTGATTCACAGAGACATCCCTTGGACTCTTCTCCTCCCAAGCTAAAAGTGTCCCTTTTGAAACTCCTACTGTCCTTTTTGTTCTGACCACAGCAGCTCTTGGCCGGGGTGGTGAACCTGAAGAAGGAACGGAGAGCCGCCGCAGTAAGCCTGAGTTTGTAACCTGCCTGGTGGCTGACATAGTACACGGCTGTCCCCTGTGCTTGGCTTCAGGGCTAAGGCCACACCTCTTAATCTCTAAGAGACTCAATTTCTTTCGTGGATTATACAGAAAAAATCTATCGTCCGGCTTTTCTATGCCCTTGGGGGTGCTGTTTGGTGTCTTTCTCCTCCTATCATGTAATAAATAATCATTAAAAGCAAATAGATATCAAGTATAATCAGAAAGGCAAATCTACTGAGAATAATAGTATAACGCGAAGGCAAACATAAAAGACTTTTGGGTGTGACCCTTGCTGCTGCTGTTAGTTTGGCTGGTGGTCCTGACGCTGTTGACTGCTGGTGCACTACAACTGCAATTCCTTACACGCTGTTCTTTCCGTAAGGCTCTCACTGAAATGATCTCATGCCGTGACATTCAGTTGCTTTCAGCAGGGCACTCTAGCTGCCTTTAGTATTTTCTCTAAATCATTGTAGCAAGTAAGTTTCAGATTTTGAACATTACCTACTTAGGTCATCTTTTGAAAGCATTTCTGAAAAATGTGTATGCGTGTGCTTGCCTGAGTTTATGTGTACCATGTACATTCAGGGCCTGTGGAGGCCAGAAGGGGGCATCAGATCCCCTGGGAGTTGGAGTTATAGATGGTTATGAGATGCCCTGTGAGTGCTGGGAACTGGGCCCAGGAACTCTTCAAGAACAGCCATTGCTCTTAACTGCTGAGCCTTCTCCCCAGCCCCAGAAAGCAGTCTCCCCATCCCCCAATAAAAAAATGTGCTTTCTGATTTACCTTGTAAGGAATTAGAGTGCTATCTCTATTTGGAATATTTCCATTTCTTTCTGACATTTAGTAAGCCGTTAGAGAAAACTGGTGCATGTAGCCTGCTGTCTTTTACATCAGTTATTTAGTGAGCTGAATGAGAATACATTAAACTTATTTTTAGAATGTTTTTTCTTATAAGCTCATCATGCACGTCATAGAGTCTTAACAGTCTCGCTAATGTGGGAAGTGAACTTGTCAGTTATCAGTTCCTTTTCAGGGTCAGGCTTAATTGAAATGTTGAGATGGAGTTAGGGAACCACTAAAGAAAACTCCAAGTGATTCTAGAAGTGGTATTTATAACCCTGAGTCAGCAATGAATCAGCTCTCAAGCACAGGCTCCGGGGACTGCTCCGTAAGAGCCACAGTAGTGTGAAATTGAAGCTGAGACCATCCAGGGTTCTTGTTTGACATCCTGAGTGTTTAGCATTTGGAGCAAGCTAAACATTCAGCAAAGACACCTCTTACTCTGGAATCATCTGTGCACCTCTTCAGAAGTTTGAGGAGCAGACCGCGACTCCCAAAGTTGTTTTTCTCAGTATTAAAAGGAGAAAAGGCATCAACCATAAGTTCATTTAAAATAAAAAGTTGGTTTCTTCTTGGAACCCCCCACCTCTTTTTTTAAAATTCTCTCATAGTCCAGCTTGGTCTCATACTCAGTACGTAGCTGAGGATGACCTTGGACTCCTGATACCCTCACCCCCTTACTCTTGAGTGATCACATGCCACAATGACCACATTTATGGAATACTGGGGATCGGACTCAGGGACATTGTGCTTGCTAGACAAATCACTTTGCCAACTTAGCTACACCCTCAGCTTCCATTTAAAACAATATACAAAAACCAGATCAGCATTTTTTAGAACTTCATACATGAGGCTTTTTAGCCACCAGCTCTTTGTGTTTCGAAGCCTGTTTTTTAAGAGGCAAGCCGGAGGCTTAGCACGGTAGAAGGGCTGCCAAACATAGCAGCTACACGATAATCTTCAGTCAGGATTCTGGCTTAGATACTTCCTGTTGGACAGACCCAGGTTCCCTACCCCACACCCCAGTGGAAACAGGGGATTGCAGGTCTTAAGTGAACCACCTAAAATAACTAAATGTCCATGCTCAGCTTTGGTTTAAAGTGGCTAGTGTTCTGGTTGGCAAAAGATAAAGATAATGTTAGAAATCATCTTAAAATGTTGGAGACTCAAAGTACGGTACACATGAAGATGGGCCCTGTCTTCCTGATCTGATACTGGTAAAACCATAACTTGACAGATTTAAGCCGAATTTGTCACATTTGTGATGGTTGCTAAATGGATATCTAAGAATCTTCCCTTTGGAATGACATGGGGTTAAAATGAGTTTTCTCAGTATACTATGTGGGAAACCAAGAACTTAGGCCTATGATACTAGCTGGCAATATGAAAGTAGAATTCGCCAGGATTTAAAGGGGGTTAGGAAGCAGCAAGCTTAGAAGTAATTGGCTAGAGAGTGTTTTTGTTCAGCCTCCCACAGTGGGACTGCACAGTGCAGCCTCTGACCCTCCTTCCACTGTAAGTCTGGCTCCTTGAATGACTTGACCATGGCTAATGCTGGCCAGAGTCCATTTGCAAAGGGAAAGGGGTGATTGCAGATACTGCAGTATTTCCTTCTGATTTAGTCTTTAGAACTCAAGAAAGAAAAAAATGAGAACAATGGTCCCCATGTTTGAGTTCACAGAGTGATTATATCACATATTTTTATATACACTGATATATTTGGGGCTCCTAGGGTTGTCAGGCTATAATTTTCTCAGAAAGGACATTCAAAAAATAAAAATGGAAGCTAGAGAGATGGCTCAGTAGTTAAAAGGGCACCCTACTCTTGCTGAGGACCAGAGTTCAATTCCTAATGCCTTATAGCTCACAAATAACCCTAGCTCCAGGGGATCTTCTGGTCTTCACAGGTGCCAGCATTCACACGCACATACCCATATGCACAGAAACAAATATAGATATAACAAATAATAATAACAATTTATTATTATTAATAAATATTAAAATTAAAAATGTATCTAATCTACCCTTCTGACCTAAAGATACAGTATTTTAAAGTTAACAAGTAGAAGGGGATTATCCCAATGTAAAAACCACCTTTCAGATGGACTGGATATAAGATGAGACCCTCACTCTACTGCCTGTATCTCTAGCTTTATTCTCAGCCTGATGGGACTCTGCTGTGGACCAGCTTGTGTAATCTCGCCTGACAATCCCTGGATGTGTAATCCTCAGAGGCCAACTGAGTCCTAGTATTTTGGTTTACTTTCTGATTTGAGGGAAATCTCGGGAACATGCTCTAAGAAAGCAGTAGGCCAAAGCAGGGCCATGTGGACATTTCTCAAAACTTGTTGTTGAGATGAGTATTTCCAAATTCATAGACTAAATCTAGGGAGTGCCTGAGGAGGGTACAGAGTTTGTCGAGTCCTCCCTTCAGGAACCCGAACCTCTTTATTTTCTTGCCCCAGAGCTTTACACAAAGGGGCTTCCTTCTGAGGGTCTGAAGTTCTCTCTTCATGAATCAAATGTTCTCCATGGTGGTCTGGATGGGAAGGATCAGTTCAGGGTACGTCGACGATGGCCGAGCATCACCCCACTGAGGTCCCAGGCCTCCTCTGCATCCTCGGCGCCTTATCAGATTTACCTGGTTCATAAACACAGTGTGGTAAGATTGTCATCTTTGGGGCCAAATGCAAGAGCTCGTAATGTTTGTATCTAGACCCAAAAGGCATCTCTCTCCAGCGGACAGCTGTACCTGAGGGTCTGGATCTCGATGTAAACCCGACCAATTCTACTGAACACAGTGTAAATCAACCCTCAAAACCACATCATGAAAGTGATTATTCAAATAACTCCCTGAACAGCCAAGGTTTTGTGTTAACTTCTGAGAAGATTCCCAATGGGTTTTGCTTTGTGTGCTCAGCTTTCAAGCATTTGGTGCAGCAAATTCATGACTGTTGCATCCCTGTGACAGTCCTGTCTTTGTTCTACAGCCTTTCTGTTTGTCTTCCTTAATGCACCCCGGTCTTCAGTGCTGTGTGCGTTAGGAGTGAAAACATGGACCCTTCTTTCTCCTTCCTTTCTTCTTTTAAAATGTGTTTTCCTGTTACTTAATTTTCTTTTCCAATTTTCTTCCAACATTGAGAGAAGCACTTTAATGGTGTTTTGAAAACAAGACATAACTGAATTTGAAGTCTGCTCTGAAAATTAATGGGATGGTATATGGGAGGGGGTGGTAAAAGACGGAGTGTGGGGAGGGATAATTTACCACTAAAGATCTTTGAAAATGGCACATGAAAACATACTACTGGAGAAGCTTCGTCATACATACAGGTGTTTGTGTGTAAATGAAGTTTAAAGGATTTAAATGGAGTTACTTTTTAATGCTATAATGTGGGATCAGGGGAGGCAAATATACCATAAGGTATTACATGAAAGGCCCAGGGCTAGGAATGGATTACCTTTATTCAAGTTGTTGATCTCATAGATCCCAAGTCCCATAAACCTCTTCAATGTTATATATAGGCTATTGCCATTATCTTGGTTACCTTCTAGAATGTAATAATAAGACCCTACTGCTGAAGACATCACATGCATGAACTACAGAACACAGAGAAATCAAACTTGTAATAACCTAGAACTTCATCCTTATTGGCTAGCGTTCATAGGGCTGGAAGGTTCTAGGCACACCACCACGGGATAAGAATAAAAGTAATCAATATTACCCAGCTGTGAACCTTGGGTGCCACGACAGCGAGTGGCCTGGCAAGGTGTGCTCACTTCTGCAGTAGTCGCATGAAGTAACAAACCACATTCTCATCAGATTTAAAGTCCATTCTACAAGATGGGACTAATGCCCGGTCTGGCCAAGTCATAGGCCATAAGTTAGAACCTGGTACTCTCGGTCATCTACAAGGACACAGTAATAAAACGGTCCCAGGTTCTTTGTACCGTTAGATTAGACCAGCTCTTTGTCTCCATTACAGAAGTTCTTTTCACAGTGAATGGTGGTTAATACAGAGACTGACAATTTGTCATTGTTCAGAGAACCCTCCAACATGCAGAGAATAAGAGACTGTGAAGTGCTCTACTCAAAATGAGATCTCTATATCACACCCCTCTACCCAGGACTCAGAATCAAGGTGGAAGAGTGGGCAGAAGGCTTTGAAGATGGATGGAGTGGGCACCTGCAGTGGAATAGTATCTCTGAGGTGTGGCAGGGCTGCTGCAGACAATAGCTTACATCAGATGGGACTGCTGAACTCCCAGGAAGGCTCCAGAGGGAGCTCATGAAGTCCCGACTATGTCCAAGGAGCTATTGGCAAGTGATAGTTGTGGGCATGGTTAGAGTGTGAGGATTTAGTTAGAGATGCGGTCCCTGAGAGGCTCCCATAGATGGTCTTGCACCCATGTACATGCAGGCAGCTCTCAGTGGACTCAGTGGATCTCCATGACACAGGTCAACAAAAGGATAACCAATAGGAGTTCCATTGAGGACCCAGCACTGATAGTGTAGCAGAAACCAGAGGTCCTGGGCCAGTCCAGTGACTCCTTGCAGTGAAAGATTTGTTTCTGAAAGATGACTCCAACCCCTTTGAAGCGGGACATCTGAGTTTGGTCTGCATTTCTTTCACCTTATCTCTTTATGTTATGCTCACAGAGGTCCTATCAGCAGTGTATTCCTTAGGAAATGGAGAGATCTTTCCCCATTCTTCCAAATGCTACACATCCTGGTCACTTCTATGAGACCACTTATTTCTGCTCCTACTGTTTGTTATCAAAATAAGATACCAACTACATCTCTCCGTCAGGGCCATGTCCTCACTGTCCCCTTTTCTATTAAGAGTGTGTTTTATACTCACTTAAAACTTAAAGGAAACTTTTATGCCCTGCCTCTATTTATTCTCACCTCCCTAAAGATTTCTTCAATTTATATATTTTTATTTGTAGATTGTAGTGATGAGGCGGCAGGCTGCGTTCCGCCCGGATCCCGGCTAGCTTACCCC
>LOJH01045976.1:0-13492 GCA_001685095.1 Ellobius talpinus
GAAGGGGAGATGGGGAGAGAGAAGGGAGAAGGGGAGGATTGGGTAGAGCTTGGGTGAATGGGATGGTTTGTTTTCTTTAAAAAAAATAAAAATAAAAAAAGGAAGAAATTCTAGGCACTCATTGGGATGGTCTTAAGAGGTGGGGGATTTTTGAGATAATTAGGTCATGAGAGTAACTCTTCAAAGTGAGACTAAGTGTCCTGAAGCAAACAAGACAAATCAGAGAACTTCTCCTCTCCTCTCCCCCATTCCTGTCTGTTCCTCTTTTTCTCTACCCTTCTCTAATTCTCTCTTTCCTCTGCCTTATGTGGATACAAAAATGGGACAGCTATCTAAAAGTAAGCTCCCAGCACATACTGAATCTGTTAGCACCTTGATTTTGACTTCCCGCTTTGGAGAACTCTGAGAAATAAACATTGCTGTAACTGCCATCCTGTCTACGGGAGTTGTTATAGCAGGCTGAGCTGGGTAGATACTCTCACTCAAAGTGATCACATATTCTTTTACACTTAGCTTTTAATAATATTTTATATACTTAGCTTTTCTGTTTATACTGGTTCTGTTCATGGTGGCTTATGATTTACATGCTGATGGCCAGTAGCAGACTGGAAAAGTGTAGCAAATGCTATGTCCTCAAGGTACTTAGTCAATATTCTCAAAGTCTTGGACATGAGGGATACACACTGCCTGTGCCCTGGACGGTTGTTATTTGCAGTTCTAAATGAATGATGAAATGGAAATGACTTTGTCTGCCCTCCAGCTTCCTCAAATCTCCCGACCAGATTTTATCTAAAATGACTCAGACTATCCTAATCCCGAAGAATTACTCTCCTAATCCCAAAGATCTCAGTCAGAGGATTCCCTCACTCTCATTTGGGTATTTCATGCCACTCTTTCCAGTCTGCGTCCTCACAGGAAGGTTTTAATAGCTTCATCTCAGTACAGAGTACCTAGACGGACTCGCAAATTTACTAAGTAGCTGCAATCTGAGTATATCCAGCATGCAAATGGTAGGAGGCAATTTGTTTTGGCCTATACCCAAGCAAGAAGATAAGTGTAAATATGTTGTGGGGTGTAACTGTGAAAACTTATATAGTACTTTCTGGAATAATGAAAAACCTGATGCTTAGAGCCTTGTTCAAGATGACACTGTGACACCATTGCTCTCACTTTTCAGATGAAGAGGTTGAGACTTAGTTATGTTGCTTGCTGGAGGTCCTGTGACTGGAAAGAGTGGACAGAGCATTTTGTAAATGAAACGTGAAAGCTTTTTAAACGTTGTCAGTATTCTCCACTTTTACAGCTTTACGGTACCAAGTGATAACCTTTATTTGAAAGAAAAATTAGTCTATTCTTTATTACAATATGCCACACAAATGTCTCCATTTGTTATCATGACACCTTGGTCGGGGCTCAGTGCCTGAAATGATCCAGCTATGATGAACACAGGCCTGAGATACATGGCACTGATACAGTGAGCAACACAGCATTTTCCCAGCTAAGCCTTAAGCTGTTCATATTATTAACTTCAAGAGTTGGGAATATGGCTCAGTTTTTGAAGTACTTTCTTAATATGTAGGAATAACTGGCTCCCATCCCTAGCATTGACTCATAACACATGCCTGTAATTCTAACACCCATGCAACAAAAGCAGGAAGATCTCCTTAAGGTCATCCTTGGCTAACTAGCAAGTTCGAGATGAGCCTTTAATACGATAAACTATGAAATCATATATTGTATATGGATATTTTTCAAGTGGTAAGCATAAAAGAACATTCTTATATGATGTTGTTCCTCCTTCTCCAACCCAATGAAACATGAATTATGCTTCCCCTCTCTTTGTGGTCATAGTTGGGTACCAAATAATGATCCTGAAATTGTGTATTCATCTAGAAGTATTTTGACAAAGTTGATTTAAGCCACTTATCATCTCCATATCATACATTCCCATGCTTGTTTATTCTGTCACCAAAGCCAACCAAAGAGAAGACAGATAGATGTGAGTTAGCCCCTACCCCAACCTCCAAAATGCCTTATTGTTGATGAATGAATAAGGCATTTAAGAAAGGAAAATTCTGTCACTCACAACCCAGACAAAATGAGAGGATGCTATGCTTAGTGAAATAAGGCAGACGGAGAAGACCATATTTTCTGAACATGGCTACCAGAGACTGTGGGTGACAGGAAAGGATGAGAAAAGCGAAGATTTTGCTCAAAGGCTGCAAAGGTTCAGTTGGAAGAAGAAATACACTGTAATGATCTAATGCACTGCATCCCTATGTGGTGGTTACCAGTTAGTAGCAGTTAAACACATAGGTATGTGTGAGAGAGAGTATGTGCATGTGTGTGTGTGTCTGTGTGTGGTGTGTCTGTAAGTGTGTGGCTTTAGGATATTTTCAAAGCTATTTTATTAAGGAGGGAACAGAAAGGCAAGAGAGACAGAAGAGTACAAATTTAGAGCATAGTTAACACTATTTGGCATCCAATGGGATTACAGAGAAGAAAAGTATCGAATAGAGAGGACGCTAGCAACATTATCCATGAGATACATGGAGATCTAATTATTCATGAGATACATGGTTCCTGGCTTCTCAAATCACATCCCTTTGTAAGTTCTGGTCTGTTCAAGTGCTATATGTAATGAAGGAAGTGGCATAGAGTGAGATACAATAGAGCCAAATATGGCATCACAAGCTTCTCTCTGAACATTTGCAGACCCGCAGTAAACTCAATAAGCCTAACTCTTTGTGGATATGGTAAAAGGAGAGAAAGTCATGTAGAACTATCAGCTCATAATTTGGAAGATCACATGGCTTTAGCAATTTGCAACCTTTCTCGGAGGAGGGAAAATTACTTTAAAAGATAAAAATATTACAAGAATATTGGTTAATTGGACTTAAGTCTAGCCTGATAATCGTATATTCTTAGAGAAATGTGGGAAATACAATTTCAAATAAATTAATCCAGTCAAGTTGGAACAATGGCAGCCAGCCTTCCCTCCCACCTAAAGAAACCAAAAAAAAGGAAATGGACAAAATACATGAACCCACAGTGTATTAAACCATTTCTCCCTGGCAATGCAGAGCAGTGATAGCTGGAGAATGAGAAGCAAAGAATCCAAATGTACAGAAACCCCTTCAGAGACTTTCCGGGCCACAGTGCTCAGTAGCACAGTATAGGAAGAGCTTGGCAACATCTATGAGTTGGGATTATGGAATTGAGGTATTGAGGGACAAAGGCAGCTAGTGTTCTAAACACAAAGTATCAAAGAGAGCTGAGCTTAAGCTGAATGCCAGAAATATGCAGAGTCCCTGACAATATCCATCGTTTTTTTGTAGTCAACCTATGCAAATACAAAAACTCCCATGTCTAGAGGTAGAACCACATATAAGGACTCAGAGGTTAGAAGCACTGACATTCAAACACAGCTGGGAATAGTGCCTATTTCTAAGAGTCAGAAGAAAAAGCCTTGAGATCCATGGGGTACTGCCTAGTGTATAAATGCCCTTGGTATTAGGAAATAAGTCTCCCTAGACCACAGACATCCACCTTCAGGTGTGTCTATCACCTATTTCCAGAAGGGTTCACCCAAGGAGGGAAGATGTGCTCAGAATGTAGACGGCAGGGTCCTCATATGCTGGTGTTCTAGATTGACAATTTAGGGAAAGGTGAGCTGAGTGCCAGCACTAATCCCTCTGCCTCCTGACTGTGGAAACAATGTGACCAGCTGATCTAAACACCTGCAGCCATGCCTCTCATGCCACAAGGAACTGTAATTTCAAACTGTGAGCCAAAATAAACCAGTCCTTCCTTGAGTTGCTTTCAGCAGGGTTTTTTTTCAGATCAGTTTGAGAAGTGACTAACAAAAAATCCTGTTTCATATATGAAGGCATACATAAAAAATTAATCAACTGGGAAAATATGTTTCATGGTAACACACTGGTCAAAATAAAAGCATAGGACAAGGAAATGACTTTTTTATTATGAAAAGAATCTGTGCATTTATTTTTAGAATTAAGCATAAGACAAGTCAACGAAAAGACCTCACCCATCCACCCAATCTACCTTCTTTCCTGGCAGTGTTTAAGCAGTGGGTTCTCGGGAAGTAGTGTGGTAGGTGGCTGAAGAAATACAAGCAGTGAGTAGAGCCATGTGTACAAGTAGGTAGTGTCGTGTGTACGGCTACCAAACAAATGAGTAACCCTCTTGGAAAAGGTAACAGCAAAGAGTAGAGAGGAAGGCTCCAGTTTGGGGGTTAATTGGGATTGTAAAACTTGTAACATGAGAGGCTGGCTTGTTTGTTGGGGTTTTCTGTCCAGCCTGGTACCCCACAGCCAGCAAGCCCCAAAGAAAATTACACAGAGAATCTCCATAAGTTATAAAACTGATTGGTCCATTAGCTCAGGCTACTTATTAGCTNCATGTGGCTCAGTACCTTTTTCAGTGGGGCAGATCACATCCTGCTTCTTCGGTGATCTAGGCAGGAGTGGGAGGAATCAACTTCCTCCTTCCCAGAATTCTCCTGTTCTCATTGCATCACTTCTACTTCCTGTCTGGTTTTCCTGACTATACTTCCTGCCTGGCCAATCAGCGTTTATTTAAAACATGATTGACAGATTACAGACAATTCTCCCACACCAAAAACTGGGTGAGTTCCCAGTTGTAATGGGACTGTGGTCAATTAGGGGATAAAAGTCATCTCTGAGGATCAGCTTCTTTCACAGGAACTTATGAAACTTATGGGGAATGACACCCAAGTCAGATCCAGTGACTGAGATGAGGGAAAATATGTTAAGTCTAAGAGGACTGGCCCACGAAATGGAACAGAATATGAAGCTGCCACATACCTCTCCAAGAAGAGCAACCTCTCCAGTGGGACTTCAGTTGAGGTCTTTCCTGCCCACGTCAACAGAAACAGAAGAAAGTCCACAAGGGCCTTGGGACAGCACACTAAGTAGAGGGAAGCCATTATAAAGGAGGAGTAGATGGAATAATGTGAGTTGAAAATCATGGGAGAGAGTCTATCTGCAAATCTGTTTAAATGTCTTTTGTTAATTAATATGAAACTCATCTTACACAGCAGCCACAGGAGCCAATAGAGGCATGAGGTGGCACAGAACTCAGGCGGATAGAAAATATGGCAAGATTTCTGAAAAACTCAGGAGCCTCGGGGCCCTAAACAATCCAGGCCCTCTTTGGGCTCCCTCTTATTACCCACTAACTCCAGACTTGAATTAGCCATCTGGGCCTATTCCTGCCAAGATGTCCCATAAAGATATAAATAGAGATATGCATATTCACAAATAGGCATACACAGATATGAAGATATACAGATAGACTGATACCTTGAAACACAGACTCGCAAATCCAGGTACAGTGTCTAACTGGAAGGCTAGCTGCTTGTTATTCCAAAACTCGGATGTACTTTACAAGCAGAGAGAAATGCTGCGAACTTTGGCTCCAGATGTTTCTCAGAACTAGGTGATAGGTGAAAAGGGGAGGGAGAAGAACCAGAGTTCTCACTTTATCCAAACCAGTTCTTCTGTTTCCCCAAAAACTAGCTAACTGGTATCACTGTTCAGTGATCATAAACGTATTTATTTCCACTGCTTTGCCGGATGTTCCAAGTTCACTTGGGCGCATCAAGAAAGCAAGTTTCCAGCTCTCTTCCTTAATAGACACACGCGCACAGAGCCCTTTAAGAGATGTCACGTTTGAATCAACCACGCTTGGACTCTGAACCTACTTGAAGTCTCAGTATTTCAAAACCTCAGTCTCGGCCCACGAAACCAGCCCTAAGGCTTTCATGAGCTCTGTAATCCCCGTCTGAACATAAGCAACAACACCATGACGGGTTATAAGGACGGCGGTGGCGGCCTGCACCTCCTATGAATGCTTATCGGAATTTATCACACACAGACGACGCATTAGACAAGCACTCTTGAATTACTAGGTAGCCGAGTTGGTTTTGTTAGTTAATGCTCCGTGATAACACAGCAATAACAATTAACGCTATCATACTCCAAAGAAAGTAATGTAGTGTACCGCCTTGTGGTTTAGAAAGCCGAAGTAATTACAACTCTACCCTATAATTCATGGTTTGTCTATCTCTCTAAGCATGCCAATTGGTGGTAATAAAAGAGATGCTGTGCAACTTTCATTGAGAAACCAGGGAGCCATGCAAAATGTTGGAAGGATTTGCCCATAAAAGTATAAAACCGAGGGCTGGGAAGATAGTTCAGTAGCAAAGTGTTTTGCTGTGCAAGCAGGAGGACCTGAACTTGAACCTCCAACACCCAAATAAAGCGGGATAACACTGTATGTGCCTGTAACCCCAGAATTTGTTAAGGACGAACAGGCAGATCCCAGAGACTCAGTGACTGTCAATCTAGCCAAAATTCCAACGTGGCAAACCCATGGTTCAGTAGAGACCCTGTCTCAGGAGATTAGATGAAAGGTTAAAGAGATGACTCGGGGAGTAAAATGTTTACCAGGCAAACGTGAGGGTCCAAGTACCAGTTCCTCCAAAACACACAAGCCCAGGGCAGAACTATGCATCTGTTGTTGTTAGGTCCTAAGGGGAGATGTGACACTGAGAAGGAGAATCTCTAAAGCTAGAGGGCCAGTAGGTCTGGCATATGCCCCAGAAAATGAAAGAACCTGTCTCCAGCAAGGTGAAGGGTGAAGACTGGCACTTCAAGTTATCCTCTGACCTCCCACACTGTAGAAAGTGAGCACTTGCATTAGACACATGAATGTATGCACCCACACACGTACACACACAAAGATTTTAAATGATAATAAGACCACAGGCAAAGGAAGATGCTCAGTGTTGACCTCCGGCCTCTCCATGTGCTCCTACTGGTTAGCATGCAGGAACACACACGAACACACATACACACACACACACACCAAAATAATTCAGAATTTTTACTAGAAACACGAAAGTTAAGACTTTCTGCATACCAGTTTTAGCTAGAGGGATCAAGAAATTAAATGGAAAAAGGACTAATGTTCGGGACCTCTGGAGTTCTTTGATAATCAGAACTTTGTCTTCTACAATCTATACAGAATTGAGAAAAAAGCATTTTGTTCATGATGCCTATAAAAAAGCAGAGAAATATCTTCTGTCCTAGTGTCATCTGGTCCATGATAGCTAACTGTCTGCTAACACATATCTACCTGCCCTCCTCTGTGTTCCTAACACAACGACTGCTCACCTTAAGACTTATAACCTTGCTTTAATTCTGCCTACTTGCCAGCTGTGTGGTTTTAAGTAAGTTGTTTGCTCCAGCAAGTGTAGGTTTCTCATCCACAACGTTGGATGAATAAATCATTTACATTATTATTGAGATAGCATGAAAAAGATGTGTTGCAAACTCTAAATACTAAAGCAAAAAAGTATTGTTGGCATTAAGCAATATATTTGTTATCTGATATACTGTATTTACGGACAGGCAACATAGGTAGGAAATACTAAAATGTTCATAATTAGCAACCTGTGGGTTGAAATCTTACATTAAAATGTGGTATTATCCTTGCTAGGGAAGCACCATTTCACTGTACAGCAATGTAGACTCCATGAATCAAGGTCATATGAAGAAATAGTTGCACAGCTATGAACAAAAATATTACGTAGTCAGCCGTGGTAACTATTGAGATAATGAAACAAAATGTGCTGAACTGAAAGAAAAACATCCCCAGAATTGTGTTATATAACAACTTGTATCCCAAGACAGGAGGTCAAATTGAATTCTCTTGCTGGTCTCAAACATTTGTCTATCAGATTGGAAATTATGTGGAATATATTATAAACATCATTACTATAATAAAGAGATAAAACTATGTTACTATAATAAAGAGATAAAACATCATTACTATAATAAAGAGATAAAACAACTATCCTGATATTTGTTTCCTCCAAATACCCAGAGAAAGATGCTTAAGTTAATTAATGGCAGCCTGAAACAAAAATAGGCAGTAGAGAAACAATTAGAGACTCTACGTGTTCATGGATTAAGAAAACACCTCAAAAGATAATGCCCTTGCTGTCCAAGCATGAGGACCAGAGTTTAGATTTCCAGAACTCATATAAATGCTGGTGGCTGTGGTTGCCCACCTACAATTCTACTGTTCAGAAGGCATAGAGAGGATCCTTAAAGCAAGCCCACTAGCTTGTCTAGTTGTTTGGTAAACTATGGGTTTCACTGATATATTGTGCCTCAAAAAGGAAGGTGGAGAGCAACGAAGGGAGATATCCAACATCAGCCTTGGGCCTCTGCAAGCATGCACACACACACACACACACACACACACACACACACACACACACCATGAGCCCAATACATTCAAACACACATAAATCACACATACATACACACATGCAGAAAACAACGTTCTAGAGATTACTATAGAGTTTTGAAAGTATGACCAAGAACCCATATTTCACTCCCTTCTACTTCTAGACCCATCAACGAGATTTAGTCAGTATAGTACCCTCCTCATACTTTAATGTTGCAGGCGTACAAATAAAGGCTTTGGTGACATTGTATAAGAGTAGCTTCTTTTCTATTCTCAGTGACAATTATTCTATAGAGGCCTAGGTCCCCCAACCCCCTTTATGTCTATCATTACAAGTGCCCTGGTCCATTTGAACTTCATTGGGGTAGCTAATTGTCAAGATAGGTGTAAAGGGGCTAAAACAGCTAATGATTATGGTCTCTCTGGCTCTTCCCACAACAAAACCCAGCCTGAAGTACACAGGGGATTTCCCTTTGCTGTGCTGCTGGACTGTGTATAATATGGATTGCCTCATTTTCCTATCAGACACTTGTTCTCCCCCCTGAGACTAGCTCCCCATCAATTCATTCATAACCTATCTTGTAGAAGTTATTTGCTTAGCCTACTGACAAATGAGGCATTTATAGATCAAAGACACTGGAGACAAAAACTGCTCCCCTTAAGTATTCACTGAGCCTTGAGTGATTTTTTTCATATCCAGTCAAAAGACTTACGTTTTTTATGTCAATGAACTATGGTGTTGATAATAGAATAAGTGAACTCCTATAATATTTCTTGTTAAACAAAAATAAAAATTATACAAGTACAAGATATTTGAAAGATGCATACATAGCTCAAGTGCTTGTATTTTGTTTAAAAACATACGAGGAACTGATACAAAATAAGACAAGGAAGTTATACTACTGGGAAGAAATATATTTTAGAATTAGACCTAAGAGTAAATTTTGACAAGATTATTGAATGTCAATGGACAACTTATATACTTTTTCTGGATCTCAATTTCTTTTTTGTGCAGTAGAACATTGCCTACCTCACAGAACTGTCAGAAGAATAACTAACAAATTTGTATAAAATGTCGATCAATATCTTGCATACAGTCAGAGATCAATGAATAGTAGTTACTGATATAAATATTAGACTAATCCATTTTAATTTTGTGAAGATCAAAAATAGGGACTATTTTGTCATAAAACAGGAGTGATGTTCAACACATATGTAACAGGAGCTGGATGTCATACATCAGTCTGTGAAGAAATGGAGAAGCAGTCATTTGCCCAAAATCGAACAACCTAGCATGATGAATCAAGATTTGAACCCATCTCTTCTGGTTACACAGTACTGCTAAGCTGTCAGTCATTACAATCAAAATGAAGTATTTCTCAATACACGATCTGTGTGGTTCTTGGATTCTTAGTCATGTCTCAGGAGGAGCTAGCACTCTGAAGTAATTCTGAATTCCAGACTCTGTAAGAGACCTTAACCAAACAAAGTGTGTGTGGGTATCTTGTACAGTTCAACCATAACATGCTATTACCACTGTATGGATTTTGCCCCTTGTTTTAGTCACCAGGTATTTTGGTTCCAGGGGCAAAGCTAGTTAATACTGCATGTCTATGTCTTAACACTATGATCCTCTTTTTCTTCTCCTTTTCCTTCTTTGTTGTTTTGTCGTTGTTGTTGTTGTTGTTGTTGTTGTTGTTGTTGTTGCTTTGTTTTGTTTGATTTTAAGACAAAAATCTCAGACTATAGCTCAGACTGACCTGAAACTCAACAGGTAGGGCAAACTCTGTTAGGACACAAACAAAGCTTAGAACACTAACAGCTGTGGTTTCTTCTTGGAACTGCCTCCTTGCTGAGAAGAACCTCTTTTCTTTTTGACTTCCATTTGTTTCGTTTGATGTGTGTATGTGTGGGGAAGGGTAGGGAGTTAAGGGGAAGGAACAAGAGCAGGACTAGAACTCTCAATATAACTGAAGATGACCTTGAACTCCTGATTATCCTGACGCTATCTCCCAAGAGTTGTGATTATAGGTGTGTACCCATAGCCTAGCTCTCTCTTCTAGTAAATTCCCACTGTTAGATTAATTGTGTGATTCTCACGCATGAATGTGCCTACCTGATAACAGTATATAAGGGCCAGAGAAAGGGGCTTGGAAGTGAACAGGTGATGATTGTTTCTATTAGCATAGTGGTGAAGAAAGACCTCACTGGGAAGGAAACAGTCAAACAAAACTCCAGCGGAGGTGAAGGAGCAAGACCTTGCTTACTTGGTGGCAACAACATCTTCTGGCATAAAAGGTCTGAAAATAAGGCACTGAAATTCTCATTGCTTATTGTGCAACATTCATTGCAACAAGTCACTGCAGAGCAAAGACCTATCCAATAATCCTTGCTCAGATGGGCTGTCTTTCCATGCATGCATATCAGGAATTGCCAGGGGGGAGCTGGGAAGTACTAAGCACTATTCACCTTAAAAGAATAATTACCAAGAACTGCAAGGTTGAAAGGGATCGTACAGCTCCTCTAACCCATCTTTTGCTCTTTACAGCACTAGAGCCAGAGAAAAGAACTCATTTGACCAGATTCAGGCATGTGGTTAACTGTGAAACTTGAACTGCTGTCTTCTGATTCTTCTAGTTCAAGGGTCTTTTCGCAGAACTACTCTATGGTTTCAACATCAATAATTGGAATAAGCTTTAAGTTCACTGGCTGCAGATAACTAAGGCTCTACCTCTGTCAGAATGCCAAGTTCCCAGGAAAGTGTGGATAACATATTGCTCAAGGAACTTTAATAAACCTCAATACATAACACATAAAGGACAGGTGATAGTCCTTAACCTTCATAAGGGAGTGGCAATATTATCAGCATATGCTCTTTGTTATGTTGGGTTCTGTCTGACATTGCAAGACTCAAGCCCACTGGTTCTGTCTAATTCTATATATCATCTCAGTTGCTTTTTTGTCCTCTCCAAGCTTTCTTGAAAGTGACCCCTACATTGGTGACATTCTTCCCCTTAGGGTAGTAAGATCTGCCATATTACTTCATCTTCATTAGGCTACAGGAGTGCCCAAGGCAGCATTGCCAGCTTGGAGAAACGTAAGAGCGCTGGCAACCTATAAAAGTCTCATGACAAGGATAACAGTGTGAAGAAGGGCCATGCCAGAGCGTCTTCTGTTAGCAGCTTCCAGATTATCATCTTGCGAGGTTCTCGGCAGGGCATATATGTTTTCATACATGAAACAAAGGCTTTTGTTTTCTGTCTAGAAAAAAAGTGTAATGTTATTCCTGTAGCTAATAGTTCTGCCTCAGGCCCTGGAGCATAGTGTAGACATTGCGCATAAGCTCCTGACAATGGAACCAAAGGACTAAGATGATTGCCCTGAGTAAAACAGTTCAGCAGCTACCTGATGTATGCAGGCTTGCCTGCTTGAGCTGTAAGTTTCCATGGTGTGCTTGGCCTAAGTTAGAACTCTATGCATATTACCTTTCCCTAGATCTACTTAAGATTCATTTTCCTACAAACATTATTAAGGATAAAAAATTTGCTAATAGTTTGGTGGTTCTCAAGCTTCCTGATGATATGACCCTTTAATACACTTCTGTTACGTGATTAATAAAAACCCAGAGACAGATATTGAGGTTCAGCCTGAAGGTCAGAAAAGCAAAACAGTCAGCCACTGGCTCTTACCTCTGCCTTAGTCTGAAATGGTGATCCTGCCTCCAGGAATCCTCAGAATGAGAGTGTGTGTGAGAGCTGTCTCCTCCTCTCTAGTTTTAAATTCCTCTATAGTGCTAGTATTAAAGGTGCGTACCACTACCACCTGGTTTCTGTGGCAAACTAGTGGCTACTGGGATTAAAGGTGTGTGTCAACACTACCTGGTCTATAAGGCTGATCAGTGGGCTGTTTCTCTAATCTGATCTTCAGGCAAGCTTTATATAAATACACATGAAATACCACTACATTTCCCCTTTTTGTCTAAAATAATAAAAGGCTATAAATAATATAAAAATATATTCAATAAGTATAATGACTGTATGTAATAAATGCAAGCAATAAAAACATCAACAATTTCTAGTCCATTTGCATTTGAAAAATTCAGAGAAAATACTCCATAGCTATCCTATCTTAGTGAGTCCAAAGTCCTATACCTAATTTACTTTCTATCACAACTTGCTTTCTGCATCTGGTAAACAAGGAAAACTGTAACTATAAGTATCTAATCTTTAACTCCCTCTGAGACCTAAGAAGGAAATAATATTAACTGAGTAAGCAGGAAGTGCAAGCAAGTAACTTCCAAAGAAATGTGAGAAATGGCAGAGACAGCTGGCTGCTTGGACAGTCACCCAAAGTTCCTCTGCAACATTGGGCCATGTATCTTTGGCCTACAGACCTAGTATATCTGACAGACATTTCTGTGAAGCAGAATATACTGAAGGGCTGTTCCCTCCTTATCTTGACAGTATTTGGCAGTCACTTTCTTTTGGGTTCCTTTTTAGGACAATTAGGACAGCACATTGCCAACAGTCAAGACAAGGGCATTTTCTTACCCAGTGGTCTACTTTTGCCACGAAGAAAGTAAATGCCATGTGGAGTTTCTTCAGTGCACATTATCTTCTTTGACATAGACTGGGGCTGCCAGGAGCAGACCTGTTCCATTGTCATAAAAAGGAGTCTATGTGACTAAAATATCTTAAATGCCATATTATATAGATCTCTGGAGTGTTTGAAGGTGGCCTGTCGGTCTAAACTATATCTTTGTTTGACCTTGAAAATATACCTACTGTTACTACAAGTTCAATTGTAATAGGTGACTAATTACTAAACTGCATTTATTTATTATCCTAAAGAGTTGGTAATAATAACTTTCAAAGACTAGAAATTTGTATTACATTGTTAAATGAGCTGTCTAGGTACAATACCTTGAACAAGATGTGAAACATATACACAGTATATTTTAAGAATATTAATCTCTAATTTGGGTCAATATACAAACTTGTTTACAGTATACAAAAGGCCAATCCAATGTAAAACATTTAAAACTAGTAGTTGCTTTCTTTTTTTTCTTTTGTTTTCAGACACTGTTTTATTGTTATTAAAAAAATTTTCCACCTCCTCGCTCCTCCCAATTTCCTCCCCATCCTCCCATCCCCCCTCCCCCTCCCCTTCTAGTCCAAAGAGCAGTCAGGGT
>LOJH01045977.1:0-10416 GCA_001685095.1 Ellobius talpinus
ATTCCCCACTCCCAAGTTCTGTGCCTTGGGTGATTCTGAAAATCTTGGTGTCTGTTTATTATAATATGTAAGCTATGTGTACTATACAACTTTATAAATAGATATTACATTTATATCATCAATTTATTCAAACAAAGCAGCAAACTGAATATGTATTAAATAATTATAAGATTTCTTTTTCATTATGGTAAGTAAACATAAACTGATATTTGTCATTATTTAGTATGAATTCAATTGTCCAGAAAATGATTAACTCCTCAATTAGATTGAAAATCCCTAAGGGCAGGTAGAGGCCCATTCTCTGAGGATTACCCTCGGGTTCTGGTAACTGGTTAACTAATAGCCCATGAAAGTAAGCATGGTTCTCTTGCCCCTACTTTTCAGGACCTGCTTTACAGGAAGCTTGGGTAGTACTGAGATTAGAGAAAAAGAAACCATGTCATCTGTGCTTAGAGTAATTTCCAGGTCTGCTAGACTTTTCTTAGTTCCACGAGTTGCTTTGAAGGGAGGAGAGCCATGTCCTGTCCAACTCATGGGATAAATGCCTCGAGATAAATCTCTCACAGCCACAGTGTGTAAATCAGTGTCCCAGACGTCACTCAGTTCTACAGTGGAACTGACCCCCCCATACACTGTCAATGTTATTTATCACCTACATTCACCAGTTTGTAGGGGTTTGTGCACTGATCAAATAGGATCTGAATGAATGTATTATAAGTCACCCTAACCGCTGTGGCACCAAATTATTCTAGTATGAGTATCCTTTTTATACTTAAAATTAATGCTAGCATCATTAAGTCCAACATTCCATGAACAGAGGACCTCCTGACCGCTCCTTAAACCAGATCAATTTCGATTTAAACACTGTTTACTCCCTAATTGCTACTTTATATTTTGTGCCTTCCCTGTCTCTCTCTGATCCCAAAATGTTCAATACACTGATTTTCCTGTCTTGCTCTTTTAGGTCTCCCAGAATCAGTGAAATTTTACTTCACAGGTAAACTTTAATCTCAGTTTTATTGGAAACTGGAATATATTCTTCCCTTCCAATCCTGCCTTTTTATTTCCTAGAAGTTATGTTATCTAACCTATAAAGAATGCCCAATATTAATGTTATTTGAGCTCTAATGGAACTTGTCTATTTATTGAAAAGAGACAATAGTAGTTAAGATCTTAAAGTTGGGGGCCCACAAACTGGAGTTCAGCCGCTCTGGGAAGGTTTCCTAATACTCTTGTACATGAAAATTTATCCATAATGGAGATCATCATCGTGATGTGTGTTCAGCTCCCAGGACAGCTGGCATGTGAGCATCCATGTGTCATGACCAGCTGATGTGTAGTAGTTCTATGGAGTCTTGAATAGCTCCATGTATTAAATGCCTTGCCTCTGGAGAGAAAAGTCTTTGGACCCAGAGCATGAAATGAAAATGCTTCTAGAAGTTTCTGCATCCTAGTTTTGCTTCATACTGCAATAGATGCTGAGCTGGCACAGGGAAAGGCATTCTTGCTCAGGTTAGAATGAAGATGGTTGATTTTTAAGTCAGCTGTTCAACTGGGATTAATTGTTCTTCTGTTGGAACCAATCCTCCTTGGATCCTATGATATTTTATGTGGGCAGAAATCTTGGTGGGACCAAAAAGTTTTCCCTCAAACTGCCATGCATTTCTGTTCTCTTTGAGGGGAAAACCCTGCAGCAAAGTTCACTGCTGCAGCATGGCTATACGAACCGGTCATCTCTTGTGAATTACCTGCATGCAGGTCATACATGCAATCAGTACCCAGGAGTGGCTTTCTCTTTTCTTTTTCAAATCAATTTACAACAAATGCCATCTTAGGAGTTACCTAGTAGTGTTCTGAAGATGGCTGTTGTTTCCAGTATTTCAAGCTAACCATCCTGTAGGGCTCATCTGGGAAAGGGCAGAGTAACATTTAATCCAAGTTTCTGACCTGCAATATGGGATGTTTTTGTGTTCTGAAATCTAAGGGGATAGGTCATGAAAAGCAAAGGATGTACCATGCCCCATCATTTAACCAGAAGGCTTGAGAGTCAACAGTTAACTTGCCCAGGACCTAAAGCTAAATGATCCTTAAGCTTTCATAAGGCTAAAAGAATGGACCTTGGGCTGACTTTAAACTATCTTGTTTCCAGCCCAAGATTCCTGTCTTTTGCAGGGAGGGTCTGTTTTTGGAGAAATGATTTTATAATCTAGCAGGAAGGCAGCCGTCTCTTTGGAAGGAGATTTGTAGCAGAATTTTGAACTGGACAGATCATGAACTAAAGCAGTGACCAGCCCAAACTTCAACCCTAACCCGAAGAATGAGGGTGAACAGCTCACTGTGGTGCATCTGCTAACACCAGAAAGCTAGTCAGTGCTCCTGACTTGGCGGGCCTTACGATATGCACAGGCCTTCTGCAGAGGGGTTCTAGGCAAGAAACACATGTCAGGCAAATGGGGCCCTCAGGAAGCGTTTAACCCAAATAAGCAGTGTGACTGGAGAAATCAAAATACTCCTTAAGAGAGGGAAGATGTGCAATTCTTAATATTTTTATTGGCAGTTTTTGCATTTGCTTTTGAAACACTGCAACCATGTGACATGATTTCTAATTATATAATACTCTCTGTTAGATAGTTCCCTGTCCCTAAAGAGGCAAGGATGTGTTTGATCACAGTGAACAGCTGTGTGATCAGGTCAAAGCTCTTGTAGTGTTAGACTTTGCTGTCTTTCACTATGTGGGCTTGTTGAAATCTCCCTGAGCCTTTTCTCATTCAAAGTAAAACCAATGGAAGTAATAGCAAATGTAACTTTAGTTTCACGATTATTTCCCTCTCTCTCTTTTTTTAACACAAGATTTCTATTGTACACTCTAGGGAACTCAAGAGAGTACTGAGCCCACTGAAATTGACAGAAGAGTGTTTGTGTGTCTGTCCACAAGCCTTTAAAGTCAAGACTCGCCCTGTCTCTATCTTTGATCATCCAAAGAAAAGGAGATTAAACATACACAAAGAAACAGTGGCAGTGGTTGTGACACTTCCCTAAAATGACCAGGGCCACAAACCTTTCACTCTCATGTGAAGGGGCGGTTTGGGCCTTCCTATGACAGACATCAATGGTGTCTTGTCTTGTCAAGCAGCAGTCATTTAGATCTATCTCCAGGACAAGGCAGACCTAAAGCAACCCTAGTCATTACCCCTGAACCATGCTTTACATGGTTTGAGAGGTCACATTCCTGCCAATGTGCTGACATGTCCAGAAGACAGAGAAAGAAACCGGTTTCTTGTAACCACATCGCCTGCAAGTAAAACAGCTAGCAGTGCCGTTTTCTCAGTAGCCATGGTAGATAGCACACTGAGGTTTCCTGTACCCACCACTCCTGGGTTTAGAGAGGGGATGGAGGGAGTGAGGAAAACCCAGAAATGAGAGTTAAGGGTTAGACAATTCTGCATTCATTTCTTGTGGGAGACGAGGATCCTCTTGGATGGAGTTAAGCCGGGGAAACAGAAGATAAGGTCACTGTTGTGCAGTGGTGTCTTCTATTTATGGCCATGGACATAGCAACAAGGTAAAAATGCATCTGCTTACTTGCGCACAAATGCTGCGAAAAACATGGACAAATGTCTGTCCTTCAAAAGAAATAATATGAGACAGTCACTTCCAAAAAAGAGTGCTCAAAAGAAAGTATTTTTCTGGCATAATGAATGAAGTAATCAGAGAATCTTTCCATAAATAAAAGTCTTTGTCGGTACCACTTGGGAACTTTAACCCTAGCACTCAGGAGGTTGAGACCAGGAATTCAAGGTCATACCTGGCTGTAGAGTGATTTGGAGCCACAATGAGCTCTGTGAGATCCTGCAGGGCACTTTCTGTTGTTTGTTTTACAGTGCTTATTTTACGTTATTTCCCACCAATGAGCCTCAAGATTACCCATTGAGAATACCTTCTTAAAATAACTTTGTCAAAAAATTTCTATTTAAATAAATAAAAATTTATAACCTTTTAGGAATTACAAAAAATAGCTTTGCCTTTGTGAACTCCCATCCTTTGTCTTATCCATAGAAAATGCCTTGGTAGATTTGCTCATCATTCCTTCTTCCTACTTTCAAGCATCTCAACAAATTGCTAACTGTTTGTGGTAAAGGTGACCAGACTGTACGCTGATTTACATTTGCACGTGTGTGCTCAGTCATGTGAGTGTATGTGTGTGTCTTTACTTTTGCCAGTTTCTGATGGACAGCACACGAGCCCAGAGACGGCCCTCACCATTCACTTACTTGGCTCTGATCGTCAACCGCCAGCATTTCAGGTCAGGGCTCCGCTGCTGGAGGTTAGCCCTGGAGGCCGTACCTCTCTAGGTAAGAACTAGGACCTGGGAGAAGCCTGGAAATCGGACCATGTTGCAGCAACTGTGGGAACTTCTTGACAGCTGCCCAAAGCAGTGGCCTCCTCTTCCAGAAGTGTGTTCACGCCCACTGCATCCACCCTCCTGCCCATTCCTTTGCAAATAGAAGCAGTACTGAGAGCAGAGAGGAGGAAACAGACCCTTCAGAGCCCAGCCTTGTGTGGAATTCTACCCAGAATTTATTTCCCAGCCTCCTCGAGTTTGATTTGTTATCCTTGCTACAATATAAAGTAACAGAGCTGGGAAGAGAGGGAGCAGGTTTCAGCGACTGCTTCTGGTTTCTGTTTAAAACTGATTGATCACAGTGACCTTTAGGAGTGTGAGGAGCTGCCTGTCCCTCTAGTGCATGATTTTATTTATTTCTAAGAGCACTTATTCTTTTACCAAGGGCATTCTATTCGTGGTGTGTATTATGTGTACTCTGTGGATCCATGTGTGTTTTCTACACGTGGCTTGTGACCTGAAGCTAATTATGCCATTTCTACAATTTGACCAAAAGTTATTTGTAAGCAATCGTATAAATGAGCCAAATAGACAACGTGAAAGTTGCTGCTTTCTTGATGGTTTTCTTGATGGCTGGAGCAGCCATCACGAAACCAGCGCTTTCAGTAGATTTAGGAAAATCAGAGAAGTCAGATGAAAAGTGAGACCAGTTCATGGTCTATTTCCGAAAGACACTGCTTAGGACAGACCTACGGATGGCTGTTTGTGCTTGCCCTCATTTGTACAGGAGAAAAGAATGTTCTGAATTCTGAGCTACCCACTCGGAAGGGAACTTTTGAAAGAACCTGCTTGCAGCTGGTGGATTGGCTGTGTTCATCTTCACTTATCTTGCGCTCACTGTGATTGCGCCATGCTTTATGATTGCCGAGTACTCGCCACTGGCTCCACAGCCTGCCCTCTGGTTTTAATCTACGGAGAGCACGCAGTTGTCGCTGTAGCCAGCCTCTCTCTCTCCTTCCTGCAGGCCTGAAGTTGGTAGCGACAGATGCTCGGGTGATGCCAGAAGAGCTTTTCTTCCAGCTGCAGAAGCCTCCACAGCATGGCTCGCTCCTCAAGTCCACGGCAGAGTCCTCAGGGCCCATGGCTGCAGGTAGATGCATTCTCGGTATCTGGCCTGCTTGGGAATTTTTTTTTTAACCTCTACAATTAGTTAAGTGTGACTTAGAAATGAAGTGAAATGCCTGTGGGGGATAAAACAGGAGGAAAGATATTATTGACCTAGGCGTCCTCCGTCCCCCATCTGCCCCCGCCCATTCTGAAATCCGTGAAGCTCTTTTCCTCAGCCTGTGGGTGAGGTTGGCTGTTGAGCTTCCACTTCACGTGGTTTTTTCCACAAAGGGTAATATGGTCTCTTAATTTCATATGTGAAATTATGGTATTTGTCTTTATGATTATTTGTCTAGGACTCTGGAAAGTATTAGCTTTGTGTTTCTTCATCCATTAGAAAAAGGATATGCTTTAAAGTGATATCTAAACTGTGTAACAGTGTAGCGGGGCAGTCAGCTTTCCTAAAATGGTGTGTATTCTGCTTCCTTGGGTTATAAATGCTACACACCGGGGCCAAACAGTTGGCTCAACAGTTCAGAGCACCCGGGTTCAGTTCCCAGCAGCCACATGGTAGCCCACAGCCTTCTCTAACTCCATCCCCAAAAGCCCCAAAGCAACTCTCTGACACTGCAGGCACCAGGCACATCCACGGCGCACATCTACATCCACAGGCAAAACATCCGTGCACCCAAAACCAATCTAAAATAATTTTAAAGACGTATTGATCCCATAGGGAGTATAGAAAAGCACAAAAAAACCAAATCTCTGTGTTTTATTTAAATAGTGAGCACTTACATAACAAAGCAAATATTCTCTCTTCTAAAGTGGTTATCCAGGAATGTGGTATCTCACTTCCATAATCTGTGCTTTCTCAAATCCTTGAGACGCCTACTTTTCAGAGATTTAGTGATACATACTTCTGAATTTCCCTGGTGGGCTAAATCTTTGCCCATTTAATTCAGATTAAAGTTTTAAAGAACAAAGAATAGGCCCTTAGGGGTCACAAAGGCAATTGTTTTAGGGCAGTGATGAAGGAAGCATCCTTTGGACGGGAGGTGCACACAGCCACCATTATCCTGCTTCCTCAGTGTTGTGTGGAACCAGCACTTCATTGTCCTGTTCCCAGTGTCACACTTAACCTGCATTTATGATTGGCAAGTGACATCTGGAGGCGTCTGTAAAGAGTTAATACCTGTTTTTAGCTGCAGGCTCTACCAATGTTCGTGAAGCCATGCACTTAGGGAGTAGAAGGTAAATATAGAGATCAAGGCAATCCCTCAGTCTCAGCACAGGCTAATCATGGTTATAGCAAGGAACCTCCAAAAGATGCAACTGGGAAGAAACCCCAGAAGATAATTTCCTCAGCTGTGTTCTGCGTAATCACGACAACCCATGACTAGAGACATGATTCATTAAAGAAAAATAAAAGTTCCGTGGCTCAAAAACTTTGAGTAACTTTGATATTGTGGATTAAATTTTCTAAAATTACAATCAAATTTGCAATTTAAGTTGTAAATTTGAATTGCATTTAATTCCGTTTTGTATAAACCTCTGTGATCCTAAAACTTCCCATCCTATCTTTTTTATCTGTTATGATGTTGTTATAGATTAGTACCCTGAGCTATGCAGCTTGCACTTTAAGCATCAAGGTGCAACTCCCACCCCACACTAGTGTTCAAAATGAGGACCCTGCATATGCTAGCCAACTTCTCAATCAAATCACTGAACTCTCAATTGTATTTTCACATTTTAATTAAAAAAATTAAACGCACAAATTAAATCAGTGCCTCTGGTGGGTAAAAGAGTGCTGTCTCTTTTCTTAAGTCTTCCAGCAATGTTCAGTGCCCTGATTAGATTCAGAGGGCAGTCAAGAAGACTATAAGCATGTTCTTTGTTTTTCTAGAACTGGGAGCGATGACTCTTCTCCCAGAGCCCGATTTTAGCTCACGATGATTTAGAGCCTTAAAAAACAAAATATACCAGGGCTATCCCCCAGAGGGATTAGCTACCTTGTTAAACAGCCTCTCACCTTGAGAAGTGTGGAGGGACAAGCTAACCCACCCTCTCTCTGGGGTGACATAAAGGGAATGCAAAGTTGGGTGGGCGGTTGAACTAAGTAGCTTCCGAGTCCCAGAGTATATGATTCTGCATGCACTTTGAAATCGGGAGAGCAAAGGGGCTGACTGAATGGGAAGTGTTATTCCCAGAAGTCACTGGCTTTACACGTTGGCTTTGTTTTCTTCTTGGAAGGTGACACCTTCACGTATGGCGAAGTTGAGAGAAATGCCCTGCAGTACATACATGATGGGTCCTCTGCCTGGGAGGACAGCATGGAGATCTCAGTCACGGACGGCCTGACTGTGACAACTTCAGAAGTAAAAGTGGAGGTGTCCCCGTCAGAGAACCGAGGGCCTCGGCTGGCCCCTGGTTCCTCCCTGAGCATGACTGTTGCCAGTCAACGGACGGCCATAATCACCAGGGCAAACCTTGCATATATGGTGAGTTCTGACATTTACTCTCTTGCTCTCTGTACTTCTGACTTGGCACCCAGGAAGCTGCACATGGCTGGGTACTTGAGACAGCCAGCATATGCAGTGTAAGCATCTTAGCATCCTTAGCATCCCTGCTGTGTTCTCTTTGGAGTCGCACTGCACACCCTGGCCTCGCCCAGTGCCTCAACAGTAGACAAGTGAATGCACATCTCTGATGGGGGCTGAGGAAATGGCTCTGTGGCTAATGTGCTTGCAGCACAAGTGTGAAGACTGGAGCTCAGATCTTCAGGACCCGTGTAAGAGCTGTGTGGGCCTGGCAGCCAGCCTGGGGTCTCAGCTGTAAGGAGAGAGAGGGGCTCCTAGATTAGCTGAATCAGCAAGGTTGGTCTAACCTTGCCTCAAATGATCAAGAAAGACACCAGGCATCATATCTGGCCTCCACATGTTTGTGTACACACACGTGAACATACATACACATGCATTTACACCACAGATGCACGCACAAAAAGAAGGAAAAACTTAGGATGAAAATACTGGGACTCCCCAGGGCTTTTGATTGTCAACATGCAACAACTCCCTTGACATAAAAGCACCAGGTCCATTGTTTTCAGTGTGGAGGGCAAAAGGTCTACTGGGAACTTCAGGAAAAGAACAGTTGCCTGGTCAGCGATGAAGAAGTAATGGTTGATCCTGACTTCTGAGAGAAAGCTGATTTTCTTTAGCTTTGCTCTTGTCCAGTCCAGACAGAATACAAGCCCTGCCCCCACCCTTTGGTGGTGCCTCTCTCTGTAGATTTCCTAGACTAGCCTATTGGCCTGGTAGCCATGCCCTGCCCTAAGAGAAGGAGAGTGGTTGAGGAGAATGGGAGAGCCAAGGACGCTGGGGGTTTCCCCTGTGTCTGGCTCAAATTTGATTAAGTGATCTTGGTAATTAAACTCATCTGCCTTCTTTGATTCTGCATCTGGGGCAAAGGATAATGAGGATAATTAATTTTATTTTGCAGTTACATATGTTGTAAAGAGATGACTACTGTCTATATAAACATAATGATGATTAGTTTGTTATGCTTTGAAAGGAAGGGTAATTATTTGAATGCTAATCATTCTTAGTATTGAATTTTTCCTTCACTGGCCTCAAAATTACAGTGAACAACCTATCCCTACCCCTCACTTTTAAACACTGTATGGTTTCAGTTATCCTTTTTGCTGGTCAATGGTGGCGCATGCTTTTAATCGCAGCACCGGGGAGACAGAGTCAGGCAGGTCTCTGTGAGTTCAAGGCAAGCCTGGTCTGCAATATGATTTTTCAGGTCAGCCACGACTACACAGAGAAACCTGTCTTGAGAAACAAAACACAACAACAACAACAACAACAACAACAACAACAACAACAACAAAAGAGTTATTCTTTTCTGAGCTGAAGAATCTCACTGTAAGGTTCAGTCCCAAACAGGAGACCTTGGATGAGGTGCTGCAGATTGTTTCCTCCTTTACATCGTCTTTTCCTAAAGGATGTGAAACCGAGCACCACTTGATTTCCCCTTGTGGGTGCGCTATGGTTTCAGCAAAGTTCTGACAGTGTTTAATTGGCCAATTATTTTTCATCCTATGTTATGGTCCTTTGATCCCGGGAAAGTCATGAATTTGTAAAAATGTATGAATTTGGATTTAATCGATAGATCACCAGGCTTGAAAAATGTTTGACAGACCGAAATAGCTCTCCAGGAGCAGCGCCTGCCCATTAACCACACATTACGAACCGTACATCAGAATGTGAGCTCTTTGGCAACTGAACGTATATTTTCAAAAATTGATTGAATATGAATTTACCCACCAGAGCAGAAAGATTTCAGGGAACTCTTGTAGGCTGCTAAAAGTACAGGCACTGGTAGGCTACATACAGCTATTCCCTGGGTTGTACAGTATGGAAAAAAAATTCCTGAAATACTGAAGATTTTGGTAATGGAAAAGCTATCTAGAATGACAGTCATAAGTGGACAGAATACAGAGAGAACAGCAGCCGAGTCTCATCATCATTAGAGTGTGGGCACCAGGAGGAAGATGAGAGGGTGATGGAATATGCCAAGGCAAAGTGGGACCCGGCATGGTTCCTTTCTAAGGCGACTTTATTGTTCAATCTTAGACAGGGCCTCAAACTAGCTGTATAAGCAAGGATGAGCTTGAACATCTGGTCATTTCCTGCTTCTACTTCCCAAGTGCTAGGATTACGGGTGTGTGCTACCACATTGTCTGTATCCATAGCTGTAGGCAATACTGGGGATCAGCACTTCATACATGCTAGTCAAGTACTCCGCCAAATAAACCGCGTGCGCCCCCCCACACACAGAATTTCCTTATTGTGTATGGGTTCTGGAGTTTGAACTGATGTTTTAATTCCATCTTGCCTCTCTAAATCGAGTGGCCTTTGGCAGGTTGTTTAAACAGTTTTGCCTCACTTTTCTTGTTGGTAATATGA
>LOJH01045978.1:0-12416 GCA_001685095.1 Ellobius talpinus
ACTGGGAGTGGGCGTGGCTTGCCTCTTAAAGAGTCAAAAACCATAACACTTAGGCCAGTGGCTTCTGCTAGACCATCCCAAGGAGAGTGAGAAATCCTACAGGAAAGAATACGGGGACTGCAGCTTTTAACAGCATGTGGCAGGCACCGTGCCAAACAGACTGGGGACTCTCACAAGAGAGTGATTCACTCTCTCTAAGACTGCCTTCCAAAGGTTTAAAGACATATTGAGATTTTTCTCATCTGAGCAAAAGGTTGAGCTTCAGCAAGGATCAGATCAGGCCTCTATTGGAAGTGGCCCAAACACCATTTCCTCGCAGGCTCCAACCAATGGGTCTGCTGGGTCTTACCAACATGCTGCAATTCTGTACAGACTTTAAAGTGAGCATCACCCCAAGATGCTCAGGTTGCTTTCCTTATGACCTGGGTATGGAGTTTGGGGGATGAGTCCTGGAGCTGTTGTTTACCTGACCTTTTTAGCAAAAAGCACATGCTAACATTCTCCTGTCAAACACCCCTTCCCTAAAGAGAGTACAACTGACAGGCACCGTGTGCTAACACACACAATCACATGCATATAGTCACTTTTACATGCACCAACATGCATGTATTCACACACATGCATCCATTTCAAACATGCATAAACTCAAGCGCACATACAAGGGCACATACTCATGTGTAAGTACACACACATGTACTTGCACATACATGCACAGACATAAACTTTAGGATCCTAAGGTCTTCTGTCCCAGGTGTACTTACCTTAAAACACAGAAACGAGAAGCAACAGGACTCCCTGGGTTTCCTATTGCGGTAGGTGGAGTACAGGTTAGGAGCTGGAGCAAAGGCCAGAGGGGCTGGTGTTCTGACCAGCCTCCCTCTGAGAACACCCACTGCTCTGAAAGCTCAGTCAATAGGCCATTGTTTGCTGTGAAATTAAGAAGATAAGAGCATGGAGGAAGTTAGTCTAAATGCTAAGAACAAGGCCGTTGCTATCTTGCCAGCCTCCCACCAAAATGTTAGCCTTTCAAAAACAGATTGGGTTGAAATTTACATCCCAGGGCCCCTCTCTCGCTCTCCACAGGACCACTACCGTCCCTCCACCCCCACAGCACCTCTGTCTAGCATCCTTCCCCTCCCTTGTGCTGGGTCACTCTATCTCTCTCCCCTCCCCCACCTCCTCCCTTCCCACTCTCTCTGCTTCCATTTTTTTCTCGTCTTTTCCATGCCAGGCACTGTTTCCAGCAACCCTCCGTGGGGCCACACTCCTTAGAAGGCCGGTAGTGGGTCGCAGGTGAACGCGCCACTTGCTCTGGCACTCCAGGGAGGCACATGACTAAAACCAAGCCCAAGCTGGTGGAGAAGGGCCCAGGTTGAGAAGGGCAGACTGATCCTTACATGACCTTGGCCAGGCCGTACCCTCTCACCAGGTTTCATGTATATCAATACTTGTAAAAGAAGTGTTAAGTGAGCTGCTAGCTGCCGTTGAGGGCTACCTTCCCGCTTCCATAAGGTCTGCAACTCTCTGAAACCCAGGGAGAAAGGATGTCAAGCTTCTCTGAACGAAAGGCATAGTCTGACTTCCTAGGGACTGGGTCCTTTTTCTTACGAAACGAAGTCCCTGGCATTAAATTTTCTCACTTTGGGGACACAAAGAGAGCTGGTCACAAGACCATATTGTCTCAAAAACTCACTTCTTCCGACACTACAAAGGCTACATGTAGATTCACCAATGAGAAAAACATTCCTTACAAAACATTATATTAGAAGTATTTAGGGGTTTAGGGGTTTTTGTTTGCTTGTTTTTGTTTTTTGTTTCTCAGGCTTGTTTGTTTGTTTGTTTGTTTTGGAGACAGGGTCTCTCGGTATAGCCCTGGTTGCCCAAGAACTCACTCTATAGACCAAGCTAGCCTCAAACTCATAGAGATCCACTTGCCTCTGCCTCCTGAGTGCTGGGATTAAAGACATGTGCCACCTCTGCCCACTTTTTTTTTCTTCTCTTTAAAAGTATTCGGGAAATAGATTCTTTTCAACTTAATTCTGAGCTCAGCAAAGGCCTTACTGTGAGAATTAGGAAGCAAGTGAGCCCGCGAAGACCCAGGAGAGCGCTGAGCATGTGTACGCAGCCCTACTGATGTCTGTCAATTCACGAGTTCTCCCATCATCCGTGAGTGGTGTCATCGCAACGGCTCTGCTTTGCTAGTAAACAAACAGTACAGGGAGTCGAGCCCTCCAGACCCATGACGGAGTCTACCCAAAGCATGCTCAGTGCCCAGTGGCTCCAAGGCCAAAGCGACTCCTTCAGAGTAAATGAGAACGAAGCTTGGAGAAGGGTGGAGCTTTGCGACTCAAGGTGGGGAGTCTGCATGCATTCAGTTCTAGGGCAAGGGGCAAACTCGAACACGGTAAAAAGCTCACTAATAAAGCCAGGCCTGGAGTACAACCCCAGAGCACAGGGGCTTAGCAGGTTTGAGTGTCTGATTGCTTTGGTCAGCGCTTACTGAAACAGAAAGACAGAGATGTGTGTCAAACTCCTGCAGCCCTGCTGGATGTGCTGGCACACAACTGTCACTCTAGCACTTAGGGACAAGAGGCTTGCGTTAAGATCGAGTCCAGTCTGGCCTACACATCAAGTTCTAGGCCACCCAGGGCAGACCCTTCCCTTTAAAACAAACAAAAACCAGAGCAAACAAAACAAAACTAACAGCCCCCTCCCGGAGAACAGGGTTTCTTGAAGAATGGTCTCTGGACCACTAGGACAGAATCACAGTTCTCTACTTATTTATAATGCAGATTCCTAGGCCCCACCCTAGTCCAACGGAATAGCCTTCACTCAGCAGGTTGCTCAGTCATAATGCTACCTATAGGAACAGCCGGTTCACTTCTGGCGCACAGGATGCTGGAAGGAGCCAAGGAGAAGGGTCCCTGTTGAAAAGGGACCTGAGCAAATTGGTACCATGTAGCTCTCTCTCCACGCTTGTGCCACCATCCAAGAAAGATGTCCTGAGCCCCTGCTGGGTGCCAGGTGCCGCGCTTAATGCTGCACAAGCTTTGTTTCTTTTATCCGTAAATCATTCAGCACAGTGGACACTGTTGTTGGTCCCCTTTAACCTTCAAAGCATCAGTCTGAAAGGACCCAATGGCCCAATAGGATCCAACTGAGAGGTAATGGAGCAACATTCAAAACCAGGTCTCCTGGCTCCAGTCCTGAGAATACACTCTCCCTTTATCAATTCATCAGCAATATGAATCTACACTTCAGTATTTGTGGAGGACATTCCAGCAGGCGACAGCATCGCATGCCACTGAGAGAATGGATCTAGCTGGCCTGTATTCCTCACCCACAGTCGTATTTATTCTGGGTTGCCATGGGACCCAGAACTGCCTATGACAAGGAGAAGCAAATGTACCATCAAATTCTCCACTGTTGTCATCCCAGAGACTCAGAGATCAAGAGGACCCAGGTTGCCCAGATGTCTGCTGAAGCTGTCTAGTGTGAAAGCCTTCCCTAGCCTTGAAACCCCAGGCTCTGAGACGCTGGTCTGCAGAGCAAGTTCCAGGACAGGCTCCACAGCACCATAGCTAATGGTAAACCTGTCTTGGGGAAGAAAAAAAAAAGGCTGGGCAGTGGTGGCACACACCTTTAATCCCAGCACCCGGGAGGCAGAGGCAGGCGGATCTCTAAGATCAAGGCCAGCCTGGTCTACAAGGGCTAGTTTCAGGACAGGCTCCAAAGCTACAGAGAAACCCTGTCTCAAAAACCCAAAAAAAAAAGAAAAAAGAAAAGAAAAAGAAAAATTATATTGTGTGATAATATAACAAATGTGGCAACTTTGCTCTTCCAAGTTTCCCACTGATGATAGCATCTGGAGTCCACAGCACCTGACAAGAGACACGCCATGCTGTGTGGAAATGGCTGTAGACACGTACTGAGTATATTCAGTCAGCACTGTTCAAAGACCTGACAGTGTTACCACAACTACCTGTAAATTCTCTCATCACCTCTGGTTTTCTTTTTTCTTTCCTTCTTCTTCTTTTTTTGTTTTTTGTTTTGTTTTGTTTTATTTTCTGAGATAAGGTTTCTCTGTGTAACAGCCCTATCTGTCCTGGAATTCACTCTGTAGACTCTTCACTTGGGCCTGTAAAACCATGACAAGGTACCTAAATCTACAGTTACCTTAAATCCCACCAATTAACAGAACTGACTGATAAATATCTTTATAACAAAGGATTTAAGTTACCCCTCAAGCATTGGTGGACAGACCAGCCCCTCAGGCTGTAACTATGATTTACCTTACAGAAGCCTTGCTGTTATCTCAAGCAATAAGAATTTCTTTGAACCACCTTGTAGCCCAAGGACTGAAAGGATGCTCAAACAGACCACACTTGACAGGGAATGCTTAATTATACCTTCCTTCTAGCTCCCATCCCAATTGTTCTCATTGGAGATCTAAAGTTCATGCCAGCACTCAGAGACAGACTTAAAGTCTTTATCAGATTCTCTTCCCAGTGTACCACAGGGACTAAATCTCCTCTCTCTGGTCTTCACTCTCAATCCCTCTCACTCTGGGACAGGTGGCTGTCTCTGGTTTCTTAGGACACTCAGATGGGTGTCTACCCTAAACGCCAGGAACACTGACACACACAGCATTCTAAGGATGCTCAAGGCACCACACCTTGCCTCTCTGAGTTTGCACTGGGGGTGGTTGTTAAGGATGCCTGTGTTTGGGAGGATCTATATCCTGCTTTGCTCTCAATCGATGCAGTTGAACATTTTCAAGGGTGGTTTTCCAGCATTAATAATGGCACCCCAGCCAAGCAGGACATTAGCAATCCGATGGGATAGCCTAGGACAGCCCTGAAGTCCCTGCCAAATCCCAATATGCTCAGAATCTTCCAGAAACAGATCCAGATAATATGCATATTCACAAAGAAGAGCAAACCACTGATGTATGATTAATACACCTTCGGCATACTAATAGCAGGCTTCTCCATGGCAGAAACTTACCTTCAGCCGCCTTTCCCATCTCCCTATGTTCCTGTTCCTTTGGGGGAACTCTGTTAGCACTGTTCAAGGGAAATGCTGTCCAGTGACACTTTTTAGAGCATAAAAAGCCAAACCTTTACCCTGGGGGTGATCACGATCAGCACAGTCCCCTGCCTGGGGGGGTCTTGAAATTAGGAGAGAGGTGGGCTTCACTCCAAGTGCAGCACAGGCCATTGGGAAGCAGACGACCAAGGAGCAGGGTGGAAGTCAGTAGACAGAAAATTACTGAGAGGAAATGTGGGGGGAGGGGCCAGATAAACTGGCACAACAGGATTCTTCCAGAAGGCAGGCTAGAGGGGTCATACATTGCCTGGGGGTATGGATGATTAGGGACCTGACCAGATATCAAGGATAAGGGCTCTTGCCACACTGACTTGGCAGAGATCTTGCTAGAACTGGATGATACAAGGAAGTATGGAGGTGAGGCTAGGAGGTCTTAAACCTGGTTAATGTCTGAGTAAGCAAAGAATCTTTTTTTTAGTTTTTCTGTGTAGCCCTGGCTGTCCTGTAGACCAGGCTGGCCTCGAACTCACAGATCTGCCTGCCTCTGCCTCCCAAGTGCTGGGATTAAAGGCATGCGCCACCACACCTGGTTTAAGCAGAATCTTTGTCATTACCTTCACCGAGGAGGATTTTCATCCTCTTGCCTTATCCTTGATCAGCTGTCTTCACCCAAAGGAAGTATCACTATTGATGGCAGTTTTGGTACTGTCTAGCTTTGAATACAGCTAACTTTTGCTGGGCATTAGCTTTCGGTGTGTTGGTGCACATAAACTCACAATATTCTGCAGGGCAGTGGTGGCACATGCCTTTAATCCCAGCACTCAGGGGAGTTCGGGGGAGTAGAGGCAGGTGGATCTCTGTGAGTTGGAAGCCAGTCTAGTCTACAAAGCAAGTTCCAGGACAGGCTCTAAAGCTACAGAGAAACCCTGTCTCGAAATACAAGGGAGAAAAAAAAAAAGCTCACAATATTCTGAGGTCTACACTCTGCTTGTTGACCCACCTACCCCAGCACAGGGGAAGGATCTGTCCTTTTACGGTTCTTGCTACATTTGCTTCTCTGATACTTCCTTACTTTGCTTTTCTGCCCAGCCAGCTGGCTGCTGTTTTCCCAGCTCCCTCTTACTTCTCCGCCCCTCAGTATTAGAGTGGCCTGGCCTAGGTCCCTCCTCCTTTCTACCTATAATCACTCCGTACACCATATTATCCAGACCCAAAGTTCTAGTTGCAGTACCCAAATTTGTATCTCCCCATGACTTCACTCCTGAATCTCACTCTTTTATTTCCATTTTTTAACTCAAGGTTTCCACCCCTGTATCTACCAGGCATTTTCTATGGCTATTATAGAACTGTGGGCCCTTCCATCTGCTGCACCAAAATATCTCTGTTCTTGGATATCAGATGGCTCCACTCAGGCCAGAGAACTGGGTGACAGCCTTGATTTTTTTTTCTTTTCCCAACCCAGAGAAATCTGGTCACAATCACTCACCCAGAGTCCACCACTTCCCACCATCCCCACCTCTACCTCCAGGTCCAGGAATCTATTATCTCTGCTAATTAGATTCCCTGCTGCCCTTTCACCCAACCACTATATTCTCAAGTCAGATGCCAGAATAATTTGAATCCTTTTGGAGACAAAGTCAAGTTGTGTGGCCCAGGCTAGCCCTGAGCCTGTGATCCCCCTGCCTCCATCCCACCTGTGCAGATTCCCCCACCCTCAGCAGAGCAGTCCCCTCTGAAGAGAAAGCTGATGTCAGCTCTGCTCTGCTTGTAACCTTTCTGGGATTTCTGAGCTTGCTCTTGGCAGAATCCAAAGTTTTTATTTTGAACTAGACTAGCCTAAGACATCTCACAGAAAGCTGTCCTCAGACATTCTTCAGCCAGAGCATGCAAATGCACGCACGCGCACAAACACTGTCACGCTGCCATTGTCCTGTTCCTTCCTCACACTGAGCCTTTTTGCAATCTCCTACTCTACCTGATACATTATGAATTTATCTGCTGATTTCTGCGGCTATTTTTTTTTCCTACCATGCCTCACTAGAATACAGTCTAAGGAGTTTGCTTCTGGAAAGAAACACCCAGAACAGGCTCTCACAAGGTAAGCATGCAATAAATGACTGACTCCTCCCAACAAATGAATGAATGAACAATGAGCATGCTGTACAAATGAGATAACAGGGTCAGAGAGTCTTGGGTCATCTTCCCAAGGCTTGCAGCCAGTGCTTAGAAGAGCTGGCATTCTAACCCAGGGTTGCCTGACTCCACCTCTCAATGGGCATGACACATAGGAAAATCCTGATAAATCAAGCCCTGGCCTGTTAAATACAAATGGTTGGCAATATCAAATAGCCCACTCAAAGCCCAAAATAGTTAGCATAACTTTCTCAGAAGCTTCTCCAGCAGACAGTCTGCTCAGCCGACTACAGAGAGCAAATGCTCCCAGCCACCTACTTTCCTGTCCCCGTCACACCAGACGGCATGTCCTCACAAAGGTCCCATCTTTGCAATGCCTGGAATTGGACAAAGCATCCCCAGCCCCAGCCCTGTGGAAGCTCAACAATCCAGAACAAACCCCGAGGCACACAGGGCTGGTCTTATGAGCTGGCAACCGCAGGGTCTGATTTTAGAGACTGGGAAACTTAGTCCAAAAATATCTCCCCCTCCCAAATGCCACGGTGCCTGGAATTCCACTATTAGAGAGATATTTCCGGGAGTTTAAGTACTATCTCTGACTCTGAGTGTCATCGCCCCCCTCCCCGCCTTTAGATATATTTTTAAAGACAGTACATATTTTTAGCAGTTTTTTTAAATTTTTGAGTGTATTTCTTTTAATACATGATACTACTTACATTTATTACTATACCACATTTCTCATAACTATATTACTTTGTTCATTTCTAATGCCTGACTTACGTTTCTGTTCACTATGTAATCTGAATTTTCATTCCAATAGTTGTGACCTTCTAAATTTGTTTCTAAGTTAAATTTGATGAAGTTTAATTAACTTTCTAAGTAAAATTTGATGAAACTTAACTTTTTATTTCCCAAGATAATTTTAAAAATCCAATACTATCTATTATGTCCACGCTAAAAAGATGAAAAAATAACAATCTTGTCATGCGATCATCTCCTTCCACCCACTCCCGCCCTCATCAACAGATACTTCTTGTCATTTTGTCATTGCCTTTTGCTTCCTTCATGGCTACATTATTATCATCATTATTTTTTTCCATTTGGTAAGGGTGTTGTCATTGTTATTGTTTAACTTCATAGTTTTTTTTTAGTGAAAAATAAATTCAGAACTAGGCATGATGGTTCATCCTTGTAATCTCAGCACTGGGAGGTGTATAATCAAGAGTTCAAGATCATTCTCTGGTCATCCTCCACGTTGAGTTCCAAGCCAGCCTGGGTCACAAGACACCCTGCCTCAAAAACTAAGACAAAAATGAAATAATAATTTAAAAATTAAAATTGCTGGGCATGGTAGCTCATGCTTTTAATCCCAGCACTTGAGAGGCAGAGGCAGGTGGACCTCTGAGTTTGAGGCCAGCCTGGTCTACCTGAGATCCTGTCACACACACACAAAAAAAAAGCAAAACAAAAACCAAGCAAATAAAGGAATACAATTTAAAATTCAAAAGCAAAATTCAGAAGAGGGGGCTCTAGGGATGGCTGGGGAGGTGCCATAATTGGCAAAGCGCCCGCACGCAAACATGAGGGCCTGAGTTGAATCCCAGCACCCCCACAAAAGCCAGACACCAAGGCAGACCTCTGTAATCCCCGCCCCGAGGTGGGGTGGAGGCAGTCAGATCCCCACAGTTCACTGACCAGCCAGTCCACAGTAAGTGAGAGAATGACTGAGAAAGATCCAGTGTTGACCTTTTTCATATTTGTGCCTCAGTGTACAAGGACTCAGTCACGTGAACACGTATGTATACTACACTAACACACACGCACAAATTCAGAAGTGGTCACAAGTATCAAACACAAAATTTTGGGGATAAACTAAATGTTCAAATAACCCTCCAAGCGCTGGGACTCCTGGGTTGAAGGAACAAAAGAGAAAGACGGCAGAAAAAAACGCCATTCTGTATCATCCTCAAGAGGCTGCCATCAAGGAAACAATTCAGGCCTGGAGAACTGGTTCAGAGGTGAAGAACACTTGCAGAGGACCCCGATTCCCAGCACCCACATGACCATCTGTAACCCCACCTCCAGGGGATCCGATGCCCTCTTCTGACCTCTTCAGGCACCAGGCACACATGTAATGCACAGACATATATGCAGGCAATTCACACATAACATAAAATGAATACATCTTAAACACACACACCAACCTCCGGCAAGGATACGAGGAAAGGAGCTATACACCGCTGGTAGGAAGTGGACTGGAGCAGACCCTATGGAAACTGGTACCGACTTCCTCAAAAACAAAGAGACCTACCATGTGACCCAGCTATACTACTTCTGGGGACACACCTGAAGAACTCTAGGCCAGCGTACAACACAGATACTTGGATATCCACATTTACAGCAGCTCATAATGAGTCTTTCTCTGTCCCACCAGCTCCCAAATCATGACACAGAGACTTACTATTAATTATGAATGCCCAGCCTTTAGCTTAGGCTTGTTTCTAACTAGCTCTTATAACTTAAATGAACCCATTTATATTAATCTATGTTCTATCACACGGTGTTACCTCTCTTCCATCTTGTACCTCCTGCTCCTCCATGTGTCTCCAATGGCATCTCCACACCCCTAGGTTCATCCCCCACTTCCTCTCGCTCTGCTTGGAAATCCCACCCATACCTCCTGCCTAGCTATCGGCCATTCAGCTCCTTATTAAACCAGTCAACAATAAATCTTCACATAGTGTACAGATATCCCAAAACACAACTCCATTTTTACCATCCAGGAAATGGAACTGGATGTTCTAGATGTCCAACATACAAGTGGGTAAAGAAAAGATGGCATTTGCCTTTAACCCCAAGTACTCTGGAGGCAGAGGCCAGCCTGGTCTCTAGAGAGAGTTCCAGGCAGCAGGACTACACAGAGTAACCCTATCTTAAAAAAGAACTAACAGGGCAGTGGTGGCACACGCCTTTAATCCCAGCACTCAGGAAGTGGAGGCAGGCGGATCTCCGTGAGTTCAAAGCCAGCCTGATCTACAGAGTAAGTTTCAGGACAGCCAGAGCTACACAGAGTTTGTTTCTCACAAACAAAGACAAAATATCAAGAAATTAAGAAGTTCAGAAATAATATCAAATCAGGGAAGAAAATGGATGGAACTGGAAATTGTTATGTTTAGTGAAATAAAACAACTCACAAAGACACACGCCATGTCTTCTCTCACATGGAACTCAGATTTGAGTTTGAGCAACGTGTGTGCGCGTGTGCGTGCGTGCGTGTGTGTGCGCGTGTGTTTGTGTGTGTGTGTGTAAACTGAAAAAGAGCATAAGAGTGGAAAAAGAGACCTTAAAAGAGGGAAAATGAAATGGAACTAACGGAACAATGTATGATATGAAATTGGAATGGGGAAGTCAGAGGGCATCAGGGGAGCTCGAGAGGAACAGACGGAACAGGGAGGCCACTTGCAGAAGGGAAGGAATTAAGCAAAGTATAATAATACATATGAATGAAAATAGCATGACGTTAAGGTTTTATATTGACATTTTACATGCTAACTTAAAAATTATTAACAAAAATGAAAAACAACGTAAAGGAACATTGAAGAAAGCCGCCCTGAAGGCAGCCGCATGTCTCGGCCTTTTGCTGAACAGAGAAATAAGGTGGGAACTCAGTACAAACTAAGTAAACATTTCTAGAGGGAACCAAAGTGTCTGATGCTCTTTGGTGAGAAAGGACAGAAGCAAGACACAACTGCTGTGTGATCAAAGCCTGGAACAGTAGGGGTTGGCGCAGGAGACCGGTGGAGGGAGGTCCTGACCCTCCAGTGAGTCCTGCCCAGGAGAGCAGCCTTCCAGAGAACCCAGCAGTCACAACCCTGGCCTTGTTTCCTCCCGTGCCTGCAGCCCCCAGGCCACGCAGGCCTCTCCCTGTCTGAGAGAGTTAGACACAAAAGCATCTCTCCTGTTTAGCCCAGGGTGAATTCTTTCTGAAATTTCCCCAGCGTGTTTTTTTTTCTCAGCCCCTTGTGAGAACACAGGAAACCCCACTTCCCCAATCCTGAAATATCTGTCTCAGGAAGGAAAGGACATTGTCCTTCCAGGGCCGCTTGCTTGTGAACCGACCCCTCAGCACTCTGTAAATACACCACAGAAGCAAGCCAACTTGAACAGTCCTGGCAAACAGCAAGTTTGACATATAACGAGCAAATCAATTTAAGACAGAGCAGCGCAAAAGGGACATAAAGCCAATACCAAATTCATAGACTCAGGACTAAATAGCACCAGGAAGGTGTTTTATTCTTGTTTGGTTTGCTGGTTTGAGTATAAGTGCTTGTTCAAGAGAGTAGCTATTTAGTATTCTTCCCCTATTCAAAAAAATTTATTATTATTATTCATTTTGATGCTTTATAGAAAGCATTCAAGAGGCTGGGGACTTGGCTCAGGTTTTAAGAGATCTTGCTTCTCTCTCAGAGGACCTGGGTTCAATTCCCAGCACCCACATGGAGGCTCACAACTTCCTGGAACTCCAGTTTCAGGCAATCTAATGTCTGCACGAGGAGCACACACATAGAGTACAAACACACATACAGCCAAAACACTCATACACATAATTTTTTTTAAAAAAATCTTTTTTTATAAATAAGCAGACAAACTCAAGATATCTTAAAAGATGAATGTAATTAAATTAGAATACTCTCATGCTATTAAATATTTCAATTTAAAATGTTTGACAGTGGGTAAGAGTGAGAATAGGGCTGGTTTAGTAAGATACTGGATGCTATATCTGAGCCATATTTTGGAGGGAACAGGGAGCAGCAGAAAATAGTCACTTATGTTTTCTGACACAAAACAAACTTGAAAAGAATACACTTTTTATCCAGCAAAATTAGGAGAAAATTCTTATGTCCTAGATACAAAGTAAACTGTGGGAAAATAAGACTTCTTTTTTCATTTTTTTACTGATATTTATTGAGCTCTATATTTTTCTCTGCTCACCTCCCTGCCTCTCCCCTCCCTCCCTTCAATCTTCCCCCAAGGTCCCCATGCTCCCAATTTATTCAGGAGGTCTTGTCTTTTTCTACTTTCTACTTCCCATGTAGATTAGTTCTATGTAAGTCTCTCTCAGTGTCCTCATTGTTGTCTAAATTCTCTGGGATTGTGGTTTGTAGGCTGGCTTTCTTTGTTTTATGTTTAAAAACCACCCATGAGTGAGTACATGTGATAATTGTCTTTCTGTG
>LOJH01045979.1:0-13491 GCA_001685095.1 Ellobius talpinus
TCCCATGGGGAATCAACAAAGTCTGACACTTCACTTCTAGGCAAGACCAAGGCCCTCCCTGCCCCTACCCCCATATCTAGGCTGAGCAAGGTATCCCTTCAAAAAGAATGTGCCCCTAGGTGCCAGTTCAAACACTAGGGATAAATCCTGGTCCCACTGCCAGTGACCCCACAGACTGCCCGAGCCTCACAATTGTCCCCCACATTCAGAGGGCCTAGTTTAAGCCTATGCAGGTTCCCCTGCTCTCAGGCCAGAGTCAGTGAGCAATCACTAGCTCAGGTCTGCTGTTTCTGTGGGTATCACTATCATGGTCTTGACTCCTTTGCTCATATTATTGCTCCTCTCTCTCTCTCTCTTGGGCTGGTCTCTGGTAGTGACCTATGGCTTCTGCTTCCATCAGTTGCTGCTTGAAGGTTCTAAGAAGACAATTAAAATAGTCTTCAGTCTGATTACAGGAGAAGGCCAGTTCTGAGGCCCTGGGAAGTTTTGAATTAGAAAACATTACCGAGTTCTGGTTTGTATCCTTCATGTAAAAGTTGAGCATAGAACTTTTTTATCAAATATATATCTCATTCAAGAAATTAAAACAAAATGTCAGGAAAGAAAGCACTTGGGGGCAAATCAGCACAGATGGTACCCAGGCTGGTTTCTGTGAGGCAGTGGAATGCCCAGGATGGAGACGGTAGAATGGGGAACTTCCTTAGCATCATGTTCAAGTAGAGAGTGCAGTGGGACCATGAAGAAGGGGGAACCCTCAACTACTGGCTAGTTGCCAGAACAGTGTCAGCACAAGGCAGACCTTGGTAGAAAGGTGTTTCAGAAAGGAAATGTTTTTGATTGGATTTCTTTTTTCTTTTCTCTTTTTAAAATTTATTTATTTATTTTGGTATTTTGAGACAGGGTTTCTCTGTGTAACAGCTTTGCCTGTCCTGGAACTAGATCTGTAGACCAGGCTGGTCCCAAATTCACAGAGATCCACCTGCCTCTGCCTCTCTAGTGCTGGGTCAATCTTTTAATAATTGTGTGCTCCCACTATCCCACTTTATTGGATTTCTTGTCCCATCCCAACTAAATTTGGGTTCTCGTGGTATAGGTGGTTTGTTGGTATTGGTGAAAAGCCAGCTGTATCTGGTTCCCCATGAACAGAACTTTGGGACTTACCTCATTCCTTGGGCTTGGAAAACTCACAAGCATGTGAGTGATGGGGAGTGGAAGACATTACTAATCAACAGATCTTTGCATTAATTAAATATGTATAAGTGAGGTAATGCTTAATCTAGATCAATAGCTGGATAAAACTGTTTAGATAACTTTAATCATTCAATACTATTCTCGCAAGATTGGTGTAATTTTTAAAAGCATATTTGGTGAACAAGTGACCAAAATTCTAGTTTATTTTTCAATAAATATATATAAATGTTTCTGACATTTTCCACATTTATTACATGTTAAGGACATAGGTACTAATAATATTGCTTAGTTTTTTTAATATGTTGGTATATATTTAAGTGGTTGGGATAATCAATATACATACCAATTAATATATAATAAATTATGGCATTTCAGGTAATGCTAAGTTGCAGGAAAAGCAGGTGATGTCTTCACTGTATAGGGCAGGATCAGGCCCTGCCCCTTACCCACTGTAGAACTCTATACATCTGAGAGATGAATGACCATGTGCCGTTCCTTCTGACTCTTAGTTAGACATTTCTCACTTCTAATTCTTTTACAGGAACAAGCAACCAAGGAGAAAAGAAGAGATGGGAATAGCTAAGAGGCACCTGCATTAGGGGAAGATGGAATTGGAAAAGGGACACCCTCCTGTGGCTGTGCTACAGTCAACAGACTAAAACTAAGTTATGAATCAGAGACAGAGGAGCTCATAGACTCTGTAACGACATAAACGCTGTAACTGACTATTCTGTCTTTGAAAATTTGTCCTAGGAAAATGACCAACAAGACTGCCATCTGTTTCTGTTTTTTGTTTGTTTGCTTGGTTTTGTTTGGTTTTGTTTTCTCATTCGGAGCTTTCTCCAGGAAAACGACTCAGCTGCAAACCCGGGACTGGATAATTTACCCTGCCTAGTGTGTGAACTGTTGCTGTAAAGGGTCGCGTGCCAGGTTTTTTCTTTTACAAAGATTTATGCGGGGTGGTATGAAGTTCTCTGGAATGCTTCCACTGTGTTCTGGGGTATTTTCTTTTCCTCCTCCAGGTGCAAAAAGCAAGCTGATAACAACCAGAAGCTTGTCAAAGCTCTGCTCCTGCCTGAGCTTGGAAAAGTACAACACAAAACCACAGGCCCCAGCACCCCAGTCCCCTCCCCATGTCAACAACGAAGGGGATGGCCTTCTGGAGTGCTTTTGATAGTTTATGCATAGTGTGGACATGTTTTTCAGAAATAGTTTATTATTATTTGTGCTGAATTATTTGTCCAGCTCTTCTCGACTTCCCTCAAAAACTAGAAGGGAGAATTTGGATACTTTTTAACTGAATTATTTTAATTCCACTTGTGAAAACTGAGACTTCTCATAACGGGGAAGGCTTTCAAACACAATCCCTTTGTTTCTGCTTCAAATTCCTCTGTGTTTATTTATCCCCTTGTTGCTTTTTCAAATTCCATTGGTCTTGATTCAATTCAGTTCTACAGATCTCTTGGAAGTTTACAGGATTAAGCGCTTGGGGCTGTAACAGTGAAAAGGGATACTATTGCATTTATTGTAAATATAGCCAGTGAACTATGCTAGTTAATACTGGTTCAGTTCTTTACAATTAATAAGGTGGCTTCACTTAACGTTTCTCAGTTAGTAAGCCCATTACATGTGTATAAAAGGTAAGATTCACTTTGTAGATACAGACTTAACTCCAGAGATAAGAAGTGACCTCAAGTGAACTCATAATTCCACAAGTCTTTCCATAGCTATGATCCACGTGTAAGACTATCAGAGTTGTAAGGACAGAAAAGCCCACTTCCTTAGGACCCACAGGCTCCCTTATTTCCTGCAACAGGGCCTCTACACTGACTCATAACTAAAGCTCTCACATCCCAAGGATAAAACACAAGCTGATTTTCCTCATGTGGCTAGGGTGGGGAAAAGATTCTTAGTTCTTAAATTCTTCAGCATTGACTTAAACTAAGGCAATCTGTGCAAAACCAAACGTGTAAAGCAACCCTTCAGTTAGCTGGGCAGGTCCTTCTTCCTCCTCTGTCTCCTTGTTCTCTTCCTCTTTCTCCTTTAACTCTCTTTTCCTCCTCCTGTTCTCCTTCCTCCTCTTCTTCCTCTTTATCTTCTTTTTGCTTTTGACAAAGGGTCTCATCACATAGCCTCAGTTGGCCTGGAACTCATTACATAGACCAAGCTGGCTTCGAATTCATTGAGATCCTCCTGCCTCAGTGTAGTGCTGATATTAAACGTATGTACCACACCATGTTTTGCTTAGCATTTCATTTTAAAAATATTTTCTATTTTCAGAAGGCTGGAGAGATGGGTCAATGGGCAATAGTCTTTGCTCTGCAAGCATGGAGACCTGAGTTCAAACCCCACCATGCAAGTTAAAAGTCAAGCATGGCTGTTATATATCTGCAACTCCAGCACTCAAAGCAGTAAAATTGATGCCACAGAGGAAAACACCTGAGATATTTTTCTGGCTTCTGCATGTGTATCCATGGGCATCACCCCCGCCACACACACACACACACACACACACACACACAAACACACACACAGTAATACACTAACACCCACATACATTTCAAAATTTATTCTTGAAAATAAGCCACTATCTCTAGGGCTGGAGAGATGGCTCATTGGTTAAGAACACTGACTGCTCTTCCAGAGAACCCAGTTTCAATTCTCAGCACCCACAGGACAGCTCACAACTAACTCTCTGTAACTCTAGTTCCAAGGGATCTGACACCCTCACACCAATGCACATAAAATAAAATTACTTTAAAAAAAAACATTATCTCAAAAGGAGACTATTGTCGAGTTTGTGCCAATATGTAATAAAGGTAATATATTATAAACTACAAAATAAAAATGAAGACTGTTTGAAACATCATCACTTTTAATCCTACTCTGCCCAGGTCTTGAGCCATGATAATTTTCACTTATTTTCTCTAACAATTTGTATTTCAAGATGCCATATTGCTGAAAAAGTAGAAAGGTATGGCTTTCTTTACATGAATGACACCAAGAGGACAATGAGAACTCTAGGCACCATAGCTGGAGGATGGCTGAAGAATTCAAGTGTTCGAAATGGTCGTCTTTTCTTTGTTTCCATATTGTTTCGAGAAACATTTTCCAGCACATCACACAGGCACACAGGTTTCTCATTTCAGTGGGCTGCAGTGTGATCTCTGTGGATGGGATTCCCTAATCTTACTAATTATGTTACCATATGTTGCCGTCTGCTTTTTTCTTTCTCCCTAATGGGTCATAGATTTCTTAGTTTAAATTTGCTACTTGGTTATTGCATTTATCAAGTGTTTGAAACACTTATGAGGCTCCTTATTTGATTTTGAGAATCAAATATGGTCAAAAACATGAGTCTTGGCATGAAGGGTGATGAGATTAGAATAGGAATTGTTCCACTAAATATTGCTTTTTTATGTCAGCTTAAGACTGCTTGTTAAAATTGGGGTTCACATTGGAAATAGATGATAAATGAATCTTTAATATTTTGTTGAATACACAGGAGAAATATTAAAAATTAGGCATTGCCATTAAATTACCTCAAACTATATCTGTATAAATAATTTATCATAGTATTTGAGAGAAAACAGTCAACAAAATCAACTTCTTTGTTTATATAATGTGAAATTTAAATGTGCTCTACTGAAGTAGAATGTGTCCCTTTATTGTATTTATGTACATATACGTTCAAGTCCAATGAATAAGTGAAATGGTTCGCAATGGTGAAATAAAAATAAAATGTTTTCAAAGAAAGAAAAGAAACAACCTGTTTTCCATTAAGCAAGGTCCAATCTTCTGTGTTGAAGTTGCCCAGAGAAGAATGGCATGAGTCAACTGAGGGATGGCAAGGCTCACGTTTCCCTCTGCTGGCCCCTTGACACATCCTGCCCACTGTCCCAGGTTACCCCCACGTGAGGGTGTCTGCTGCTCTATGGATGTTTGTGACAACACATTCTCTCTGGTGGGTTTGAAGATTATGATTACAGCATTGACCCATTTGGCTTCTAGACTGTCTTCCTCATGATTCACAATGTATATGCTCCTCTTACATGGTGCCTTCTCTATCATAAAGGACCTTCTGCTTCCTTGTTTGGCTAATGGAAAATTTGGGAAAGGAGAGTCAACTGGTATAAGTGTGTGTGTAGTGTGTGTGTGTGCATGCACATGTGTGTATACTTGTAGTTCATCCATTCTTAATCTGTGGGTCGTGAACCCTTTGGGGGTCACATATCAGATATCCTGCATATCAAATATTTACATTATGATTCATAACAGCAGCAAATTACAGTTATGAAGTAACAATGAAATAATTATATAATTTGGGATCACACCATGAGGAGCTGTACTAAAGGGTCACAGCATTAGGAAGGCTGAGAGCCACTGCTGTAGTTGTTTGTCTTCTGAGGTAGGGTCTGGCCTGGTAACAGCTATGTAGATCAGGCTAAGCTTTAACATGTAATGTTGTTCCTCTGTGTCTGCATCCCAAATCTGGGATTACAGGCATGTACCACTGTACCCACCAATTCAGCTGCCTTGCTTTGCTTTTGTTTTTTGTAGTTTGCAAAATTGCAATTTTTGTTGCTTCTTGGGCACTTGGATCACCAATAATATATATTATTTAACAAGCCATTAAGGAATTATAAAGACCTCTGCTATTTTGGTTTCATGTTACTATCTGTCTCTTCAATTGTGCATTACATTTTTAAATTTGTAATTAGATTGTCTGCATGATATACAAACTGGTAATCAATCAACATTTCCATCTCTACTTATCTATTTGCACATGTGCATCAACCTGTATCTTACTCCCAATCCATCCATATCATTTTCATCTATATCACATATGCTTTTGTTATGCGTTGAGATATTGATAATGCAATCTTGAGTTTAGAATGACTGTCTTACACTTACTTTTCAGGGAACAATCACCACCACCCCCACACACATCATGTGGCTTTTAGAATATTGTTACTAAGTTAAATCCTGGCTATATTCTTGAAATCATAAACATCATGTGATGCTATGGGAAGTGGGTACAGCCTCTGGAATGTTCCTTCTTTCACAAATCCTGTTGTTTCAATGTTTTCCTTCATGTCACATAATATTTTCAGCACCTTACATTTAATTGCTCCAATAACCCTAAAAGAGAAATATTCTTATTATCTCCATTTTTAAATGAGAAGAAAAAGCTTGGACAAGATCACAAAGCAGGTAAATGACAAGCCCAAAATTGAGTGTGGGGCCGTATTTCAGGAGTAGATAAAGAATTTATTGCCTTGGGTCTTCCATTCAAAACAACAAAAATATAAGTGTCTGGAAAAATACCAATTAATACTAATTTTTGTTCACTGTGGGCCAGCAGTGTTTCAAGCACTCTTTAGGCCCTTAAAATGTTCTTCATTATTATTTTACCATTTCATCAGTATCTTCATGACTAGAGGTTAGGACACATCAGTGTTAATTGCTAGCAGCCACCAGTGACGGAGAATTAAAGTCTTTCTGCTTCACAATCCAATAGGGTTCCTATACTTAATCATGAAGTTTACAAGACATCGCCTAAGACATGTGCGCTTGGCTCCTGAACGGTGTTATAGGATCTGCTGTGACCGCTACACATGTGGAACAGCAAGCACGTGTCCCCAGGGTAGACAGGGCCATAGGGGAACCATAAAACCGTAATGCTTCTCCTGTATAATTCATGATCGCTTTTAGTAAGCCATTACAAATTAAGAATTAATGTCCTCCCCATTTGTCTGCTCTGAGTAAAACAAGAATGTTTAGGAAATCTGTAGCTCTAAAACTAAACAGGCCTAGTTTCAACTGAATCAACTAGCAAGGTAATCTGGGAATTAATCAGATATCAATCAGAAAATATGAATGCCTGCAAACATTTTTGCAAATGTTATCTATTTACTAATATTCACAAAAGACCAACCATGTTCAGCCCTTTCTAACCATCAAATCCAGCAGTGAGAATAGCTCTGTGGGGAAACTGTGTCTGTGCACATCTTTGGGGGAAGGAGAGGGAGGCCAGGTTAAGATGGCACAGAGAAGAGCGAGGGAGGCACTGCATAGAAAGGCCTGGCAGAGACCCACAGCAGCGTACCATGTGGAGCACTGAGATAGCGAGGGCAGTGCGTGTAATGAGGGTTGGTCAGGGGTGCTCAGTGTGCGGTCTGTAGCGCAGATTATGTTATCTTCATCTGGGATGGATGACTTTGGAGAAGGATGTGCAGGCTGCTTGATAAAGGTTGGGGTCCAGAGTTGCTGAGTGCTTTGTTGGGAAATAGGTCCATGTGTAGCTCAAGCCAAATGGAGTCCCGGGAGCTAAGCAAGTCCTCTCTCCTTGCCTGTCTCTTGGGCACGGGGTTTTTGTCTTGTAGTAGCACGATGTGCTCCTTGTTCCGATATGTCATATGACCAGATTTTCTAGACACTTACCCCACCAAGATAAGAATGGGATTAGCTTTGTAACTGACTTTTTTTTAAAAAAAATAAGGGGAGAATATAAGGGTGAGGAGAAAGATAAGGATGAGGCAGGAGGAGGGGGAGAGGGAAGAGAAATGGCATGAGGTAGTATGACCAGAGCTACAAAGCCTAGAATATTTACTCTATGGATGTAGAAACTTTTTATGAAGAGAAATGAGGTGTTCAGTGGATCAGAGTTTTAATCTCAGCATTCACCAAAAAATTCTGTGTCCCAAAAGCGCATAAAACTTTAAGACTGGTGAAGCCAATGCTAGCTTCTGGCCTCCATGAACAAAGCATGTGTGCATGCACGTATGTGCGTGCACACACACACACACACACACAAAGAAAGAAAGAAAAGGAAATCCTTAAAAAGAGAAACAGTAGAGAGATTTTATTTTATGAACAGAATAGGAAAGAATCTGAAGCTGTGAAGAGATAAAATACCCACCACAATTGAGGTGTAAAGACCTGAGGAATGGAAAGCTCTTCAGATGGAGAGAATGTATGGGTTTATCAGCCTTCTGCAACGGCAGCATTTAACTCTAAAGGGATCCACGCTGTGGTAAGCTTCTCAACAGCTGGAGAAATCCGAGAGCATGCCCAGTTCAGCCATTTCTTAGGGGGCTTAGTTTGAGGCAGCTGTGAATCGATGCTGGGGATTGAACCCCAGACCTCAAGAGTATTACATGCATGCTGTCCAATGAACTATGCTCACAGACATGATATGATCTTGAGAAAGCAGGGAGCTTGAAGGGTCTTTAGTTCCGGAGCCCGAATCTTAAGTCTGGGTCTTCCAATATGGAAGACACCTGAACACAGTGTTTTGCTGTTTGTTTTTTTTTGTTTTTTTCCATTTATAGATGGTGTTACAATAATAGTTACCGCTTACGGTTTCTTTTGGAATTAATAAGTTGTTAAAGGCAAGGAACTGAGTAAATTGGGAGCATGCGGACCTTGGGAGAGGGATGAAGGAGAAGGAAGAGGCAGGGAGGGGAGCAGAGAAAAATGTAGAGCTCAATAAATTAAAAAAGGACTTCACAGATGTACTCAGTGTATAGAAGATATTACCTGTTCATATATATTTGCATCACAACCATAACTAAATACTATTACAAATGCATATAGGGTAGCTAATGCTCTTAGTATTGAATCAATAGATTGTACATTGTTCTACCTGGGGATAAACGTATAAAAAAGACGATTAATTCTTCCACCTGCCAGTGTACACATAACCTAAATCTGTGTTTTTAATCCTCACTACAACTCTAAGAAATAAGTCCTCAAGGCATGCAGGAAAGGACAGTTGAATTCAACATATCAAGTTCAACCCAAACGAGTTAGGCTATAAGCTCTGCAAGATTTGTTAGACTACAGGGGAGGAAAGTACCAAGAAATAAACCTCCTCTTTCATGGAATGTTTAGTCTACCTTGGAGGCAAAGTGAAGAATTCTGTTTTGATTAATGGTCTGTATAATTAAAAAAATGGAACTTGTTTAAAGCAAGTGAACTCCATGTACTTTGGTTTTTATTAAAAAGCTTTCCTGAAAAAGGAAGTACTTTCATATGATTACATCTTCCAAAAGGGAAGGTGTGATTCCAATTAATTGGAGGAGGAGATAGAACATATAGTTTCTAAGTTGTGTGTGTGTGTGGTGTGTGTTTGTGTGTGTGGTGTGGTGTGTGTGTATGGTGTGTATATGGTATGTATGTGTATGTGATGGAATCACAAGTGCAAGCATTACACTTTTCCTTTGCTTGGGTCCTGGGGATTGAACTCTGGTCCTCAGCTTGCACCGCAAGCATTTTACCAACTGAGCCATCTCCCCAGCCTGAGTTCTGAAATTCAAAGTCTCTAATTTTAGCTAGTCATTAGGCTCCATGTACTCATACAAACACAAATATACACTGCACAAAAATGCATTCACACACACTGCGCAGATTCCTCTTCACAAATGAACTCTACCTTAACTATTTACAAATGTGTACAGTATTTATGATAAAAGCCATGTCTAACAAATGAGCTCTTGTATAGTTTAATGTATTCAGGATGAGCATATAAGAAACAGTGGATGACTTATTTCTGCATCTGATAATAATTTAGACATGCATGAAGATTTTCCAAATAAGTTGAAGGGGAAAAACATCCAAACTTTCTGTCATCTTCCAGAGCCAAAGACTTTGAAAATAAAACAAGAGAAGTAACTTCCTTTTTCTCTGTGGGCAGAGGGGGGGATAGTCCTCTGTGTACTCTTTAACAGTGATCTAGAGAATGCTTTCCGCAGTAAACTACCCTTTTTGGTAAAGGATATTCTAATTCATTGTGCTAACAAACTACTACTGGTTATGAACCTTCATCATATTACATTATCCTTAAGATATGCATACTTGGCTTTATTTATTTCAAGATGCAATAGTACTTATTGGTTGCTATTATTTAGTCTCTGGGAGTTTATAAATGTGTCTTTGTTTTTTTCTCTGTTATTTTGAAATTAAAATTGGCCATACATAGGATAACTTCAATTTTATTCCTCCTTCCAGACTAGGCTCTTTTCACCTTTGGAACATCTGACTTCCAAATGTGCCAGAATGTTCTGAACTCTGAGCTCTGACAGAAGTACCTGGCTGGGATGGGGCAGAGGGGGCGCATTGCCATGGTAATGGGGCTGTCCGTGCCTACCTCTACTTAGAGGAGAATGCTATGGGTTTTATATTCAACTAGAATGATTTAAAGTTTTCCAGACCATTCTGAGATGGAAATTGAAAATAGAAAACGCATACCCAAACAAGAGATAATTGCAATCTTGGCTGAATTATTGTGTGTGTGACATATAATCAATACTCAAAAGACAGAAAACTGTACCCTGGAGGGGACAAGGAAGGTAGTCACCATGTAGAAGACATTGCCCAACTGAACACAAGCACCTCAAAACATGTTTTCTTTGGAAACCTAAGAATTGTTTGTCTATAGCAACTTTTCTTGTTTCTGAAAAATGTCTTAATATTTATCTAGTTATGATCCTTCCCTCCTTATATGTCACTCTACAGTCCCACTAACTCTATCACAGACTGCCAGGCACAGCTTAGTCTGCACTTTGAACTATTCGCCTTGTGATGCACCAAGATCCCCTCCCTTCCACTAATCCAGCTAAGTTCCTTCCTTTCTTCTTTCTTTCCTTCCTTCCTTCCTTTCCTTCCTTCCCTTTCTTGTATTTTGTGTTTCCTAGCTCAGATCATTTACCTCTTCCAACTTGAAAATAGCCCTCTACCTTTCATTCTGAATGATGTTTTCAATACACTTTCATTCTGCCCTGCACACTTCAAATCTATTTTGCATACATCTCTATGTTCTAAGGTTTCTCAGAAAATCAGGAAGACAAAAATGCAATACATTTGAGGCTAGTAGTTTTGTAATGTATTTGTCACTTGTGAAAGGTAATATTGGTCATTGCATACTCAATAATACAATTACAGTATGTGGTAAGCCAATGGCAACCAGGTAAGTTGTGGTAATTAGTTTTGGAAACTTCATTTTATTTACAGATTTTTTAAAAAGGAAAGTTTAACTTATTTTATGTGCATGTGTGTATGCACATCTATATTTATACCACTTGCATGTCTTGTGCTTTCAGAAGTCAGAGGGTAGTATCAGAGCCTCAGGGACAGAAGTTACACTTGATTGTGAGCAACCCATGTGCACACTTAATGGCTGAGCCATCTTTCTAGAATTTATGGTTCTGAAAGTAAATGGCCACACAAACTTCTTCCAACATCCTCACTGGTCCTCCCTAGTTCCTCATAAAAAGAATCCCATTTACTTATACAACTCTTTAAAGGAACCAGCATAGCTGTGGGTCCATAATAAGTTGGTGGGAGTGAGGGCACATACAAGAGTCAAGGACTCTTATAGATCACCTCTGATTTGAAAAAAAAATATTTGTATGTAAGTGCCTAGCAGACGTTTCTTTGGCTATCACAGGTGGTATCCTCACACTAAGCAAAGGCAACCATTCCTCTCACCTGTGAATGTCAAAAGCAGCTTGTGTTGGGGTTTAAGATTTCATTGATTGTTAACCACATAGAGCACTAGCTTTAGGAATAAATGTCAGCAAAATGGGAAAACTCATAGAAATGGTGGGTAGATTGCTGCCTGCTGCTTTGGAGACAGACTTCTCTATACATCAAACCTTGGTTCTTCCTCTTCTTAGATACATGACTTCATACAAATTATTTTATACTTTGCCACACCTGCTGATTCTAGATGAGAACTCTTCTTGAGGAGTAGATACAAGGAATAGGAAGGATAAGAAAACAGGATTGCAAAGACAAAGGCCCTGATGACGTGAAAGAGGCTCTGAGTCACCCTTCCCACTTCTCTCAGTCCTGAGTGGTGAGTGGTGCCTGCTTGCTTCTTCTTAATGAATGAACAGACCATACATATTATCAACTCAACACAAGACAGGCATCAGTATCACCCACCAGGCATGGAAATCTTGTGAACTCCACAAATCAAGGCCAAAATAAACTCAGAAAAGAGACCTAAAAAACAAAACCAGCAAACAGGACATAAGCTATAGTGGACTCTTGTTGCTCTTTTTATATATTTTATTTGATTTTTAATTATATGTATAAGTGTGTCTGATGAGTAGTGTATGCACATGAGTGGAAGTGTCCTCAGAGGCCAGAAGCAAGTATAAGATCAGCTGGAGGTGGAGTTAGAGGCAGCTGTGAGCTTCTTGGCATGAGTACTAGGAACTGAACTCTGGTCCTCTGCAAGAGCAATCTGCTTTCTTCATCCCTGAGCCATTCAAGATCAGGTCCAAGAAAAGCTGTGGGTTTGAATATGAAAGATTCTTGGAAGATTATCCACGATGCAGAGAAACAGAATGAAATTGAGTGTAAGTCATTGCATCAGTTGCTGGAAAAGGAAGAAGCCCCAAAGAGTAGGCATGAAAAGCAGTGCAAAATCTGAACACGTTCTACAACTTTAGGACAAGAATAAAACCCAGATGTTTACAAAGAATAAATAAAGCCAGAGGTAGAATAATAACAGGGAAGGGATCAACTGAGCTAATAATTTGGTTCTTGGAAGAGTGGTGTCTTAGTTAGGGGTTCTATTGCTGCGATGAGACACTGTGATCACGGCAAGTCTAATAAAGAAAACTCGGGGGAGGAGGGCTCCCTTTCAGTTTTAGAAGTTCGGTCCTTTAGCATCGTGGCTGAGAGCAAGGTGGTTTGCAGGTAGACATGGTGCTGGAGCTGAGAGCGCCACATCCTGCAGGCAACGGGAAGTCAACTGAGACTCTGCATGGTATCCTGAGCATGGGAAACCTCAAAGCCTGCCCTCACAGTGACACGCTTCCCCCAAGGCCTCATCCACTCCACCAAACCTCCTAGTAGAGCCTTTCCCTATGAGATCATGGGGGCCAATCACGTTCACACTACCACAGGTGTTCACCACACAGAAACAGAACTTTCCTTATGAAATCTCCAACTGGACCTGCTTTTACCCTTCCTTTTCTTGGGCATGTTCTTTGATGTTTTCCCGTTGGCAGAAACCCTTGCAGACTTTTCCATGGGCCATCTCCTCCCCAAGTCATTCAGACATGGCACCATAAATGCATTTTGTTCTAGATCTAGATAGAAATTGTTCTATAGACCCCAACTGGCTCAAAGTGGCCACAATTATGTTTTCAGTACCCGTGAAGACGAGGGCTATCCTGAGAACACGGATTGAGATAAGCATGATGACTGTAGTATAAAGGGAGCAGGCCTGCTTTTCATCCAGCCCGGCTCCCGCACGGCTAGCTTATACCCAAAACAACAACA
>LOJH01045986.1:0-13489 GCA_001685095.1 Ellobius talpinus
CTTGCTGGCCAGGGACCTCACAGACAAAAGGACTAGCTTGCTGTGTGCAGGCTTGGTGATACAAAGGAACTCCTGCCCGGTTGCACTCACCATCCAGTCCCAGCCCCAAAACAGGCTGAGCTGGAGGATCTTATGACCCCAGAGAAGGGAAGTGGTGCCTGGGATCAAGCTGGGATGGGATAGGAAGAGAGAGGCTGTAGCCAGGGAGAGAAGCCCCTGCAGAATGACCAGAAAGTTTAGGGGGTTGAGGAATGTCTGTGCTCCCTTATGGGGCTTCTGCTGGCCAGTCAGGAACACACTCACCTCTCTGATGGATCTTCTAGTACAGGATCAGGGCCACTTGCTGGCCAGGGACCTCGCAGACAAAAGGACTAGCTTGCTGCATGTAACTTACGTAACAGAGTCAGAGCCTTGTAAAACATTGTGAATGAGTCCAGTACATGTGCGGTGCTCCTGAAAGGGAAAATAGATAGTCGATTTGTATAATTACATTCTAATACTATTTTTCTTCACAAAGTTTTAAAGAAAGCTAGAGTCATCAAAGCTGCAGCTAAGTGCAGAAAGCCAAAACATAATTAGAAAGCCCAAAACAGATGTTTTCAGGTTTCCATCTTGTGAAAAGGAAACAATTTGTATAGTTCTCGCCAAACACACCTCATCCATCACTCTCCAAAGTCCTGCCCTCCCTCTCCAGAGTGCACAGGCCAGCTTTCCCTCCTCCATTCTCCATGTTGAGCCAACAGATTTTAAATGTTTGTCAACTAATAGTGAAGCTAAGCCTTTGAACTTGACCCCTCCTGTGAGAGCTGCTACACAGGGGTCCCTTTGGTCACATCATGTACTTTATAAAATGTGCCTGCAAACCCAGCAACCCCCACACTCCTCATGTCGCAGGCTTCCAAGGCCACACTTTTCACTGCTAGTTGAAATAGCTGATCAGGGTCAAACCCAGCCCTTGGTGTCACTTTTACAGAGAGTGATTGTTTTGTGTACTTGGTAGGAGATGTGTGTGTGTTTATAAATCAGGAACATTATTGGTTATAGCTCTTCTTAAAATAGATGCTTCATGAGGCTAGCTTTTCCCTTAAAATAATGCTGATTTTTCTTTTGACAGAGTTTAAGGGGAGAGGTGCAAAACTTGGGAGGGAAGAACCAAGCATCTTCAGTTCCTCTGCTATACATAGCTCTGTGGAAGGCACAGCATTTAGTGTGTCTGAATATGCCCAATGCCGATTTCTAGTTTACAGGGAGGAACTTAAAGCTCAAATGGTGGCATAACCTCTCCAGGGACAAGAAACCAGGCAGTGTCAACCAGAGTTAATTCTAGCCCACACCGAGTCTTAGTCTCCTCATTACAACGTCCCCCTGAGGACTAACAAGAAATGCCCAGGGGATGCAGAGATTGCTCAGTGGTTAACAGCACACACTGCTCTTGCAGGGGATCTGAGTTCAGTTCTCAATACCCACATCACACAGCTCACTAACACCTGTAACTCCAGCCCCAGGGAACCTAGCACTTCTGGTTTCCCCCAACAACTTTATATGCTAACACACACACACATACACAAAGAAAAAAAAGGAAGGGAGAAACTGCTTATGAAAGGCAGGGTGGAGAGCTTCAGAAAAGAAAAAGCTCAACCTCATGTTTATCTGGACCCTTAACAGAGCAAAAGCAATGTCTATCTATTAGTATTATTAAGTGGCCACAGTAGATAGCATCCTGGTACTTTGTGACATGCTATAATTTATGAACTCTATCTATACAGAGGGCCTGAGAAACAGCCTCTCAGTTAAGATGCAAAGACAAGGAAATATTGACAGTCAACGTATCACAGTCTTGCCTCTTTTAAACCATTGCTTCATTTAGTCTTTATAGCATTACCAGCAAGCGGGTTTAATTATATCCCATCAAACAGATGAGGAAATTGAGGCTCAGGAGATATATAAATTGTCCCACACATCTCATAAGTCAAAATATAGGTTTATATATGGAGTATCTGACATTGGATCCCTACTCCTTATCCAAGTCAGTTTTCCAGAGCTACTGGAACAAATGACTACAATCTAGATGGTTTAAAGTACCAGAAATTCATTACAGTTCTGGAGGCCAGAGGGTTGAAGTCAAGGCATTGACCTTCTAAGGATCTTAGAGCAGTTGTTCTCAAAATTCTTAATGCTTAAACTCTTAAATACAGTTCTGGTGTAGGAGGTCCCTCTGTCTTTGTATTGCTTTCATTGGTTAATAAAGAAGCTGCTTTGGGCATGCTTATAGGGCATAACTTAGGTAGGCGGAGAAGACAGAACTGAATTCTGGGAGGAAGAAAGCAGAGTGAGAGAGGCACCATGCATCCTCTGCTGGAGATAGATGTGATTTGTCGGTAAGCCACTGCCAAGTGTCGATACACAGATTAATAGAAATGGGTTAAATTAATGTAAGAGTTAGCCAATAAGAAGCTAGAGCTAGTGGGCCAAGCAATGACTTAATTAATACAGTTTCTGTGTGATTATTTCTGTTCTGGGCAGCCGGGATGTACAAGCAGTCCCTCCTCCTACACAGTTCCTCATGTGTGGTGACTCCCAACCATAAAATTATTTTCGTTGATACTTCATAACTGTAATTTTGCTGCTGTTATGAAACGTAATGTAAATATTGCCCATAGAGGTTTGCCCCCAAAGGGGTCACAACCCACAGATTGAGAACCACTGCCCTAGAGAAAGATCTGCTTCATGCTGCCGACACAGTTTTGCTGGCAGTGGGCAACCCTGAATGTTTGTTGAATTGTAGGCACACCACTTCAGACTTAGCCTCCGTCCTCACTTAGCATTCTCCCCATGCAACTGGGTGCCAAGTTCCCCCTTCTTATTAGAAAACCAATCATCTCAGACTACAGTCCACATCAGTGGTTTCATCTAAGTATCATCCAATCTTCAGAGACTATCTCTGTAAAGCCTATTCCCAAGCAGTGTCCTAATGATTAGGACTTCAGCAAACACAAGCTCACAAGACATCATCTCACCACCTACACCAGAAACACCTCACTGACTCAGGTCATTAGGAACTAGATCTAGATCCTTAAAACAGTTAGTGGGAAGTAAGCATTTGGAGGCTCGAGCTCCGTTTTGTGACCATTTGACTGGCTGAAACTGATTTAACGCACAATTGTAAGATGCCCATCAGCAAGTCCTCATGAATTTCTCAGATATCTCAGCAGCAAAAGTCCTATTGGAGCCAACCAGTACATCCCATACACAGTTCACCTGTGGACCTCAGTCAGTGACCTGGCTGACGGATAATTATGACAGCAACCTGAAGTGCACACATTTTCCTGAATGGAAGCCTAAAGCTCCTCTTAGAGCTGATGGAGACATTCTTGTGTCAGAACCAGATGTGCCAGAAGATGCTGCCGACACTCTGTACTCTCTTGGGCCCCCCAAGGTGGGAGGCATTCCATCATGAGGCACACACAAGCTCAAGGACCAATGATCCTATCCCACATGCTTTCTGAAATATATCCTTTGAGTGGTGGTGACACTGAGCAACAACACTAGTCTGGTGGCTGGAATATTCTAGGTGCCAATGTTTTATGCTGGGTCTCAAAGGCCTACATACATTATAGCATCCTCAGTTGTAAATAACATTTTAACACACATCTTTTCTTCATTCCATTCAATTTAAAAGCTCTAAAGAAAAAATATTTGCCAAAGAACTACATAAAGACTTCAAAGACAAATATTGCATATGATCTAATCAAAGCATAGGCAGCTTTGTTACTCTGTGATCAGGAGGTTCCAAGCAGAAGACCTCCTCCACAAATGCTTCCCAGGCCAGAACCACAAAGAGAATCTGTTCTTCTTCATGACTGTCCTTGTAAACCAGGGTGTGGCTTAAGCTACTTTAGTGTCCTCCTTCTCAAATAACTCCTTTACCTACATGGCTTTTACATCAAGAGCTGACTGTCTAAATCAATAATGAAAAGCTCTAGAGTGGATCAGAATGGAATCCCACTTAATGGTTACTCAATAGGTTCATTTACATAAAAAATGTCTGTTTTGATCCCACTTCACTCAGGAAGGTGGAAGGTGCTTGAATGCTCAGGAGGTAAGCTGGGTCAAGGGATTCCAGGATGGCAAGAAAACCGGACGCAGCACAAATCTTGGTATTCTGACCCTTGCGATAGTAATGCCTTTCCATTTTCTCTATTGAGAAGACAGGCTGTATTAGAGCTTTGGTTGGGGCTCTTCTTGCCTGAAATGCCAGTCCTCCTACTTCTGTGTGATGCAGTTATGTAGTGATGAGGCGAGCAGTCCTGCTTTTTGTCCCGCCCAGCTCCCACACAGCTAGCTTTACACCCGAAATAACNACACCCGAAATAACAACACACAAATTGTATTCATTTAAACACTGCCTGGCTCATATGAGGTGGTGGCTTACCGGGAAGATTCTAACCACCGTCCATCTTGGGTAGGAGAAGCATTATGTCTGCCTGACTCTGCCTTCTTCCTCTCAGCATTCTGTTCTGTCTTCCCCACCTACCTATGTTCTGACCTATCAGGCCAAGCAGTTTTCTTTATTAATTAACAAATGAAAGCAACAGATAGATAGAAGACCCTCTTACATCACAGTTAATCCTTGGAAAACCCGTAGCCCCCAAGCTCTCAAACATACAGATTAATTGATTTTTCTGGAATGTCAAAAGCTTCCTATGAGAATGTCTGTAACACTGGATATCTATAAATGCTTTCTTCCAGCAAGGTGATTTTGACAAAGAAGCATAATGAGAAGCCAAGAACAGACTGGATAGGAACTATTAATGAAACTGAGAATAAAAAGAGGATGAATGATACCCAGTAGCTATTCCTAGAAGAGAAGATCAGTCTATCCCAATCCAAGAGCCTAGTAGGAGATGAAGAGTTAAGTTGCACATCTAGAAAGCTGGTCCGTAGATAAACACCAAAGCAGAAAGATGCAAGTAGAGGTGACACTGGGAGGCTGGCCTTGGGGCGCAGCAAGAGTAGGGCAGGTAAAGCCTTATTGTAGCTATGACACTGAGTAACAGGCCATTGAGTCCAGGATCCATGAGTGTCTTAAGTTAAAAACACAGTAAGTGAAACATGATGGGCAAGTCAGCACTTGGCCCATTGAATCCAGTTTTCTCTGTTATGTGAAGTTCTTGTCTATGTTCCTGGCTCCTAAACACACAGAGCCATGCTTTGAAAGTGGAGATCATTGTATGCTGCATAAATTTCCAAAGGCAAGCACACCTTTCTGACTAGATTATCCTAAGAGACACTCTCATAGCTCCAGGGACCCTTTTACCTGAATTCAGATAGAGCAGTCTTCTCTCGGGCAGACCATTCCAACACTGGCAACTGTAAATATGGACAGGGCTCTCACACATGGACATCCCTGTGACATGCACATATGAGACATAGCTCAACTGGGAACTACTCAGAACAATTCTGGCCTTATCCCTTTTCCACGTGCAGTGTCTTTCCCGAGAGGACAGGTTCGCAGAATGCTTCCACAGACAAACTCTGAGGCTACCATGGTCTTGTAACCTCCTGTTTCAGATATCAATTTAGAACAATGCAAGCTTGGGAACTCACTCTGGACTCTTATCTCCCACGCTCTTCCTTAGTCCCTACCCTTCACCTAGACCCAGCCTTGTTGCTACGTCCCAGCTCAGGGCCAAACAGATTCCTTTGATAGCAGCACAAGCGTCATTTCCTCAGGAAGCTTTCTCTTAGCAGCACCCACAACCACAGTCAGTCACCCACCGTAGCCTGTCTGTCAGAACCTTATGCTTTTGGTGTGTGATGTCTCATAGTTGCAACATACGTAATTGGTTACAACATCAGTTCCTTAAGATCTCTGTCTTCTATGGGAGGTAAAGCCCATGTCTTTCTTACTCATCTTTGTATGGGCATCTAACGTCTGGCTCAGTTTACTGGGTACTTAAACTTTTATTGAATTTTATGGAAGTTTCTTAAAATTTTTTCCAAGAGTTCAACATCATCAAGTCTACTGCCCTGCAGTTTATGCTTCCAATAGATGATATTGACCCTGAACAGTGTATCAAAGGGTCAGCTTTAGCACAAAGAGAAGCCAGTCAGATGCTTGCTGCAGTTTGCTCGTGACACTGGGAATTGTAGACTTTGTTTCCATCTTGCCATCAGCATCTGTATTTTGCACCTGACCATGTAAGACAACACATTGCCCACCCCATCCAGTACAGCCCAGATCATTCTATGATCAGTGATGCCCTGCACTGTGAACTCACCTTCCATCATGTGGATGCCAATGAACAGGCAAGGCTGTGGGGCATGCCTGTCACTGTGATTACCTCATCCGCCTGCTTCTTTTGAATAAGACACTCGTTCATGGTGTTAGAAATTCTAGCCCACCAAGTTCCCATATTTTCTATGTCACTGGACTTCGTTCCCCATGTCAAAACTCCAGGTTGGCTTTATGTATTACTTATAATCTGTGTATACTCTAAGATCCTAAATACAGTCCTCAATCAGCTCTCCTATTATTTTCCCTCAGGAAATTACTGAGATCCTCTCCTGCCCCCATTTATTCTGTGCTGTATTGACGGTCTTCTGTAATATCCAGTTTCTAGGGCTTCCTCCTCCACCCTCAAATTTCTGTCTAAAGTATTCTTAATTATATTATTAAGAACACTTATCCCTTTTCCACGTGCAGTGTCTTTCCCGAGAGGACAGGCTCACAGAATGCTCCCACAGACAAGCTCGGAGGCTACCATGGTCTTGTAACCAACCATTAGATTGGCGGGTCCTCCTGCTCTCTGCTCTATTCACTACCCAGTATTGCACTGTGTACTTTGCCCCCTATCATTTCCTTGTGTGAACCATATTTGATACACTCAATCTTCTTTACTACCTCTAGAGCTAAATGAGTCTTATCCAATTTTTGTTTCTTCTTTCAAAACTAGACTCCTTACCTCACAGGGGAAAAACAATTGAAAATGGAATCTGAGACAAGGAGTCCCTGAACCTCTTAACCTCAAAGCTATGGAAGTATTATTGGAGAAATGTCCAGATAGGAAGGGTGCAAAGGTCACTTGTTGACAATGCCCCACAGATGGTTAATGGATTCATGAGTCTCTGTGATTCTTCCTACGTCCCTGTTCCTGTGGGGGAAGAGAGGTAATAAGAAAAATGGTAGACATTTACTGAAGATTAACCATGCACTACCAGCTTGTTCAGTGTACTTGGAGACAATGCAGTTCTCTATGTGTCAAGGTTCCTTTTGGACCAGTAATGGGGGTGACAAAACCTGCCCAGTGCTCTGTGGTCTCATAATGGACTTCCAGCTCCAGTACCCTAACCAAGGGGAGTTCAGCCTTTTCTCAGAACTGCAAGTGCATAGCTCATTATCTGAATTTCTCTTCCGTGTCAAATTCTTCCAGTTATCAACACCCCTGCTGCTTCTCATTTTTTCCTGTTCCCTGTTCTTCATGACATCAGTATGAAGGGAGAACATGAACACTCCAAGGTCTGGTTCAGGAAAAGGTTTTATTATAAATATATATGAGGGAGAGCACAGCCAGAAGTATCAGTAAAAGTCCATAGCAGAGAGAGAAAGCTCTAGGCTAAACACGACCAGCAAATTGAACCAGGCCATGAAGGAGAGAAAGAGTAGGAAAGCCAGAAAGGAAGAAGAGAGAATGTGGGCAAAAGAGACCAATAATTGGGGGCGGGGGGGAAGGAACCAAGACAATCAAGAGGGTACATGACCAAAATGGCAGGGTTGTATAGGAATGAGACACTGGGGGAGGGGAAGTCCATGAGCTGAAGAAGTTCAGTGTAGGGAGCAGGTGAGGAATGCTGAGAGGGGCCTGGGTGCCAGCATGGACTCTTTAACAGGTACTTGCAATGCTGAGAGACCAGCAGGCTCTTTGGTATGCTAATAGGCACCTTAGCTAGCCATTTGTTCCAAGTTTATTTTGGACCTGACAGTGTCTGCTTGGATGAAGCTTCCTGCCTACCTAAACTGGTTTCTTTAGCCTTCCAAGACACCAAGTTTCTGAGCAGTTTGCCTCATATTCTTCTCTTTCTCTTTCAAGCAGGAAGTTACCTTTCATTGCTAGTGCCCAGTTGCTGTATGCCTGCAAAGTCGCAGTGTTAATTTGTAATTAAAGAGAAATGAGGGTCTTGTGATTTATGTTTTATCCTCTGGGATAGGCTGCTCAGATATTAAAGCATAGCTAGAGTCGGAGAAGAAGAGGAGGAAGGACACATGTGCAATTAGAAAAAAAAATCCCGTTTCTTCTCTTTCTACAAGGAACAAGTTTCGACTTAGTTCCTCCTCCAAAGAAGTCAACTCTCCAAATGCCTCTGTGCCTAGTTAGCACTTTACCAGACCAGTCCTCAGGAACACTTGAGCAGTTCCTGAGGTGCCATGGTGACCTCTCTTAGGTTTTACAATAATTAGAAGCAACAATAACCAAAGATATTCTGGAGCCTGGTTGCTGTTTTCCAGCCATACCCACCAAGGGTTAACAGAAAGAGAAAAGGCCATTTAAGTGCTCCTGAGAAGAAAATGACAACAGATGATGTGGTGTTGATGTGGGGTGGGCTATGCTGTCTCTCCTGTTCCAGAACAGGGCAGTTTCCAATGGCCTGCTCATCCAGCAAGCCATTTGTTCAGAGTCCAGACCAGACTAAACCCACATGCTAGATTCAAGAATGAGCATCGCAGGTGAGCACATCAGAAAATGGGCCATGAGTTTAAAGCATTCAGCTGATGAATACTACAAATATATAAGTTCTTTGTGAAAAACAAAACAAACAAACAAACAAAAAACTTAAAGTCTCTGTAACAGGGCATAAACCACTAGCTCCCTGTTGAGTACTTATAAAGTAGATGAACAAATAAATAAATTGTTATTATAAATATTGGAGGTTTGCTTTCTTCAGCTTCTTGGTAGACATTGCACATCTTGTTATAACTATAATGATGTACCTCTAAGGAGAAAATGACTGCTACATCGATGTCTTTCCAGATTTGAGTTATACCTATAGGTCTTCAACTCTGTCAAAGGAACATCTTTTCATAACACATTCATGTTTTTTCTGTTTCATTCTGACCATCACTGACATAATTAGGGTTGTCTGCTAACAACTGCTTATATCATTTCCTGTTCAGCATCCCTTCCCCATTATCGCAAAGCCTATTGAAGGTAGAGTCTACGGCATAAGAGGCTTAGATGGCATTTTTGAGGGGACTACTGGATATCCTCCATGTCTCACCTATCCTCTCTTAAAGTCATGCTATGCTTCTAATCAATTAGTAGTCCTTAGAGATAAATAGTTTTTTAAAAAAGTGTTCTCACTCTTATATTTGTTCAGGCTGCTTCCTTTGTTTCTTGGATAACACTCTCTGGTCCTTGAAGATTCAAATCGAGTGTTCCTCCCTCGGGCAGCTTCTCTACCAAAGCTCTGCCTGACTTGGATGCTTCTTCTATGACTCCCAAAGCATCCCGGGCTCGCATCGTGCTGAAATTGGCAGCCTTTTAAAATACATATCTCATCCATTGCACCAGCTGCTTGAGGGTGGGAACAGTGCTTTATTCTTCAGAATACTATCAGGTCAATACAGTGGCTGAAAAACAGGTGTGTGTGTGTGTGCGCGCGCGCGTGTGTGTGTGGTGTGTGTGTGTGTCCCTGTGTGTGTACATGTGTGCATGTATGTGCTATGTGTGTGACCACATACAGTATGGTAGAGAAAGACAATGGAAACAATCAGGAAATGAAAGCACCTGGTCCTGGAGTCGCTGCCTCCCAGAGGTAGCTGGCAGGCAAGCAAGAGATTGCCAGTGTTGACTGAGTTCTCTTTCTGAAGACTGGAGAAAAGCCAAAGGAACAGAATATTCTCACACTTAGAGAGACATTGAATCCTAAGAGAGGAGGGGAAGAAATCAAGCCTTTAAAAGGGAAAAAGGCATAAACCTTTGGAGAATTATAGGTTGGAGAAGGAAAAAAGTAACTATGCAAATTGCACTATTGTTCAAATTGCACTATATGTTCCAGGTTTTTAGACCGGTTTTGGCAGTTTGACCATTTGGCCTTATCTCCGTGTTTGAAGAATAAGGATCTGTTTGAGATATGCACCAGTGTCCCGCAGGCAGAGTTAAGGCCTCTGCAAGTCTATTTTCTGAGCCTCCAGTGGGTGGCTGGCTCTATAATTCCCTCACCAGATTGGTTGGAATACAGCCAGAGCTTCTATCATGGTCACTGAATGGTCAAGATGGCTCCAAGTTGTGCCCCACTGAAAAAGAACAGGACAGCAGGCATATCCAGCCTCACTCCCCATGGACCTGTCCTTGGAAGGGAAAGAACATTTGCTGAGTGCTTTCCATATGCCATACACATCTGACTTAATTTCCAAATGCCTGCAGGTATGGAAGAATATGATCATTTTATCATGATGCCATTTTAATTCTCTCCAAGACCTGAAGGTGAGGAAGTAAAAGAGCCAGGATTCAAACACTAGACAACTTAACTCTGAGGACCCATTTCTTTCCATCTTTCCATTATCATATGCCATTTGTACCCAGGAAGTGCTAATGTGTGCTAAGTATGGCTCAGCGCTAGACCCTTGGCATGTTATTTACAAGGCAATTCAGTCTCCATAACTGGGCAGAGGTGGGTAGGGTAACATTAATTTGCCTCTTCCCCCATTTAAGATCTAGACTTTTCATTTTTTTTTATCCCCAAAGAAGTACTACCAAGGCCCTGCCAGGTATGATAGCAAAGTTGGCAGATGACAAACTTTGAATCATTAGCATCTTGAAGCTCTCCTCAATTGCATTAGTTTGGGTACCACAGGCTCCTAGAATTATGCTAACTGTACAGAGATTCTCAAAACTTGTCCACTGGGCAATCAAAAGCAAAGTTATATGGAAATTAATAGAGAGGCAAAGGATGAGGCATCGTCTATCCACAAAACTGCCTTTGTGCTTACAATTTGATCAGGAAGGGCAAAGTTACAGAAAGATAATGGCCCCATTTGTTCTCAAAAGCAGGTTCATACCTGTGACTACATATGAGTAAAGTTAGTTTAAACACTGTAATCTCCTTTCATGCATTTTTAAATTTTTAATTTGTGTTTAAAATATTTAGATGGCTTCTTTGTGCCCATGAATAAATAATCTTATATGCGCATTTTTTGCCCACTTAGCAGGAAATGATCTATATTTTCTTTCTCTTAGTGTCTTTCAAATTTCAGCTTTCCCGGGATCTCTAGAGAGGAAACATGGATCTTCTCTTTGCTTCTTTCTTCCTTGTCCCAACTCTACAGCTGTAAAGAAATAAAAAAGTGGTTCTTGCAGAAGGGAAAGATCTGGAAGGGAAAGCTTGTCACTGTGCACATTCCAGAAGGATGGGACATGTGATGTTGATGTGCTGAGAAGGAAGAAATGATGCCTGGTCCCCAGGACTTAGTAGTCAGTTGCTTGGACTACTGTCCTGGTGTATCCAAGGAAAGCCTTACATCTGTACTTTCTTTCCCAGAGAACTAGGGTCTACAGCTATGATAAAAATTCCTCCAAGCCACATCTGTGGGATCTGTACTGAAGGCCAAGGTGCCTTATTGTGATGGAATTCTCAGAATGATTAGAAAGGAAGAATGAAGTCTAGTGGAAGGTGATGATTTGAGGCCTAACACTAACACAGACCATTGGGAAGACAGTCACAGTTCAGTGTTCAAGCCAGATTTATCTTTACACAAGTTTCTCTTAGTCACCAACATCAGTTACCAATAATCATTTCCATGTCCATCCAGTTCAAAACACAGTTTCAAGGCATAATAGCAATGGGGTTTTATTGCTGGCCAGCCAGACTAGATAAACTCATGAGTTCTGGGCTAATAGGAGACCCTTTCTCAGAAATAAAATCCCCTCCTACACATGTTAAAGAGATATCATTTTTTTCTGTTGAGAGTCTCCAAGTATCTCACAAAATAAATTTGTGCAGAATGAACTGTACATCCAGGTAATTTAAACTTATGGGTAGAGTTCATGAGTCTAGACCCTGCAGTGTTCCCAACTCTCACCTTATACTCTGAGCCTCTTCCTCAGCACTGGGAAAGCTATCTGAGGAGTCACCAACACTGCAGGAATGCCCCTCCCGTCAAGGGAGGGGCCTTGTGAAGCACTTGTGCATGATAATGAAGGCTTTAAAAAAATTAAAAATTTTTAATGAAACTGTCTACTTACGACAAAGAACTTTATTTAAGAAATATATAATTAGAAAAGAATAGAAAGAAATATTTTAAATTCTAAAAAGGTTAATTTTCTAACTCTTAAATTCACTTTCTTCAGTAAAAAGTTGTTAAAAACGTAAAGTATTTTCAGTGCAGGCATATGTCCAAAAGGAAAAATAATAATAAATTAATTTAAAAAGATGCAAGGGAGGGGACTAAGGGCTCAGTCGGTCAAATGCTTGCAACACAAGCCCAAGAGCCTGAGTTGGATCTTCAGCACCCATATACAAAGCCACGTGTGACGGCACACGTAGGATCTCGATGCTGAGGAGGAGGAGGCAGGAGGACCCTTGGGTTTGCTGGCCAGCCAGACTAGATAAACTAGTGAGCTCCAGGCTAATAGGAGACCCTTTCTCAGAAATCATGGCAGACAGTGCCCAAAGTTGACATTGGAGGTTGACCTGTGACCTCCATTAACATGCACACACATGCACTCACCCTGCTCCCACACACACATACACACATGCACCCATACAAAATCCTAAGAAAATATGTTCCACATAAATAAGAATCTCAATTAAAAATTGGCAGTGTGTTTGGTTAGTATTTATATTAGCATAATATTTAAGCCACTTGAGTATGTGGAAGCACAATAACTTGATGAAATATGTTTTCTTGTCTGTTTCTTTTCATCTTCACAAATTTATTATATATTAGGTAAATAGAATCTTTTATAATTTTACAAATGGGGGTTTAGGTTGACTTGAGGAAACTTAAATGTCTGACATTGCTGCATTGAAAGCGCCTGCACGGTGTATGATGATGTTTAGTGGTGGCAGGAGCTGGGCAAGATCTCACACTGCTCCATCACGGTTCTTTGTTCCTCCCACAGGCCAGGCTTACTGACTCCCAAAGGCACTGGAGAAGCATGGGGAAGATGAAACTGAAGAGTGTTAGGATAATGTTTAAAGGTATGAAAAGACACCTTAACTCCAGAAAACAGTGAGAAAAAACAGTGTCAAGAGGCAAGGAGAGACTAACTAATGAGAGGAGATAGCTTCATGACTCAGATCCCATGGGTCAGAACATGGACCAAAGACCAACATTCTCTCCAATGGGATCCTCCATCCACCAACAACAGCTCTAACTTTACAGCTTGTGATCCATAGTCATTTCTTCAATTGTGCTGTTATTAAAATATATATAGTTTGTAATGGTTGTTCTGTCTCTTTAAGAGACAAGCCACGCCTACTCCCTCCC
>LOJH01045987.1:0-13489 GCA_001685095.1 Ellobius talpinus
ATTAACCAATGAAAGTAACACATAGACAGATGACCCTCCTCCATCAGTTGGTGGAGCATTTGTAGCTAATATTGAGCCTCAGTGTCAGTTATTTGAGAGCGGCTGCTGAAAGACAGAATCTCGGCCTACAGTCCTTATCTTCTTTGGGGGCTCTTGAGTCACATCCAGGGCTTTACACAGGCAGACCAATGGCCCTAGGATGGAGATGCACCTCCAGGCCCAATTCTTTTTGTTCTTGTGATGTATCTTTTTCACTCAAACACAACTGAAACCAACGATCAGGCTGAGGAGACTTGGGGCAGACCATGAAATTATCATATCACTGTATGCTTTATAAATACCAACCAAAATGTAGAAGGCATTAATCGTGGTGATACTGCTCATAATCAAGACTTCCAGAATTAGAGGAAGCAGCAAGGCATGCAACTCTCTGCTCCTATTTGACTTATATAACACGTATTCACAATTAACATTTTTCTTTCACACACACACATATAGAAACCATTTTTTTTCTACGATCTACCAGCCAGAAGTACCCTATTGACCACTGAGGCTGCGGATGTGATGGCCCCTAAAAGTAACTAGACACTGAACTGAAAGCTGGTTCTAGGTCTGATCAGAATGCAGGCGTGGCAAATTTAAACATGTAGCTGAGGCTGCTGTCAAGATGTGAGAGAAAACAGATTGGATTGAAAACATAGAGGAGCCAAATGGAGAGGCTCCCCTCATTTACAGTGTAGTTATTTTAAAGACCAAAAACAATGAAAACAAATGTACTGAAACAAAGACTAAAATTGAGAACTCTATATTATGAATATATCAAAAATAAAAGAGTCATTGACCACCAAGAGATATTAGTAGACCACAGCTCTTCTGAAATTTTCTCAAGAACCCATGTTTTCTTTTTAAGGAAAAAGCAATACAAGTTTTAATGAAACTATGGGTTCAGAAGTTGTAACAGAAGCAACATTGGATTCTTAGTCTTTTAGTAATAAAAGTGAACAACATTAATTTACCAAAAATACAATTTAAAATATAGCAAAAGGAATTTTATAAAGAAGTGATGTTTAAAATGTCTAAGACCAGACCATGCCAGATTATTCAAATTATCAATATTTAACATCTTATGAGTAGAAATCTAGAATCTGGTATCTAGCTTCCTTTCCTGGGAAAATGGCCAGAGGTCTCAATCTAAACCAGTCTTTAATCTAGCATGAACTTCACTGATGACTTCCTTTTCTGCAGACTTTAACACGATTCCATGGCCTAGAGGTTTGCTTTGGCATCCTAGTTGCAAAGAGAGTTCCAATAAAAGAGTTCCTGACAATTGGAAGCTGTCTCCTACTGCTACAAAAGAGTTATATATTTAAAAAGTTTAACTTTGCTTATTAAAAATAAGCTCATGTTTTTACTACGTGAGCATGAAGACCATGTCAGAGCCTTGGCAATCCCCCAACACCCAAAGAATGTTATCTGAACTGCTGTATCTGTTGTGTGATTCTGAAACTCCCTTCTAACATTCTATTTTTCCTGTCTTTTTTATTTAAATAACTTTTTTTCATTTATTTTGCATGCCAACCAATTTCCCCTCCCTCCTCTCCTCCCTTCCCCTCCTCTTTCTCGCCTACCTCCCCCTCCATCCCCTCCTCCTCCATCTCCATTCAGAAAGGGAAAGGACTCCCATGAGCTTGCACAAAGCATGGCACATCAAGTTGAGGCAGGAACAGGTTACCAGACATCAGTTAAGCTCCACAGAGGTCCTGCTCTCACTGTTAGAAGCCTTACTAAGAGACAAGCTACCAGATTGTTGCACACATGCAGGGGCCCTAGGTCAGTCCCATGCAGGCTCCCTGACTGTTGTGAGTTCAGGTCAGCTGTCTCTGTGGAATCTAGGTTTTCTATGTAAACTATATTTTGCAGTAAATTGTAGTTGACTGCATTTGGGGTTTTTGTTTGTTTTTCTTATTAGTTTGTTTGGTTAATTAGCATATGGTCTTGCCATATACCCAGGCTGTCCTCTGATTGACTGTCCTCCTGCCTTAGCTCCCTGGATGCTGGGATAGCAGGTATGTTTTACCACAGCCATCAGCAAGATTCAGTTCTATAAAAGAGCTCTAGTAGTACATTAAGGACAAATGCAAGCCTTTTAAACTATCATTCTGGAAGTAGGATAACATAATGGGTCTAAGCAATCAACAGTGTACACTAATATCTTTTTCTGAGATTTTTCTACTTCTCCACCATAATTCTGACCACTGTTTGCCTGGAGGTTCTCTGGCTGCCTCTCTCTATGTAGCATGTGAATCCAACGCTCCTTCTCTTTCCCTACTCTCAGCATTCATTCTCTTGACTTTGCCATTTCTCTGGCGTTAATCCCACCATTTGTCCTGCCCTATTCTCTCCATTCCTGGTGTTAAAGTACAAATCCTATACCTCCATAATGCAACCCTCCAAATGCTTTTGCAATAATCCAAACCGCACACATACAAGAAAACATCCTCACATAAAGAATTTAAAATTTGGAGATAACTGTCTTCAAACTCACTTCTTTATCCTTTCAATAAAATCTCATGGGTTAAATACATATATACACATATAATATTTATAATGATCTCACTTTCTTCTTTGCTTTCACTGCCACAAGCTAAGTCCATGTTGTCATTGTCCCCTCACATAGTATTGCTCGAGTGCTGGCTACAGCCTCCTCACTCTCCTTCCTGAGTGATTCTTTTCAGGCCGGAAGTACTAGTATTTATGGCACATATTTTTTGTTGGGTGCATCCCTAACAAAAACTTTCAAGGATTTGTTTCCTACCACACCAAATCTTACTCCATTGCCTACTTTTCAAGTCCCACACAGCCCCACCCTTCCCCTGAGGACACTTCTAGCTCAGTGATTTGTCTCCTCTTCCCATGCGATGTCCTTCTTCTCATGACCTTTTCTTCCACGGATGCTCATTAGTAAAAGTCAAGTTCATCTCCTGTGCAAATGCTTCTCTGAGTTACACTTGTTTTCAATTATCTGTCTCTACTCTAACATCCCAAAGTGTCAATTCAGGGTGTTGTTTTAGGCTCAACCATATACTGAAATTTCTGCTACACTTGAACTCTGTCACCTTTCATTGTGAATTCTAAACACAGTGTCATGCAAGCATTCAAACTGGGGCCTGCGAGTTGACATCAGCGTACAAGCATTGGAAGACACCACAGAACGGCAGGAATGAATTTTCGCAGGGTTTTGGTAAGTACCTCTTCAACTGCAATGGAGAGAAATGCAAGTACAAAGGATTATTTGGGAAAATGGGAAAAACAGCCATGCCACTGGGAAATGCAAGAGATATCTAGTAATGGCATCAGTTCATGATTTCTTTGGCCTCTGAGTCTTAGTTCATTTTCCATGTCTGAGGAAAGATAACCACAGACAGCACATATCTGTCCTTGAGTCATGATTCAAAATGGAAAAACGATGTTTCCTGTGGATGCGGAGGGTGCAAATGTTGCTATGATTGGTTAGAAACCCACTCCTAGTCCAATAGCCCCATCACTGTGTTGGAGTCTATAACTGTCCAGTATGAATCATACTCCTCTGTGGTAGTCACTTACAGTGCAGTGCTGTTGAAAAATAAGAAAACCTTAATTCTTGTAAATGATAAAGGCTTCCATCCATTGCATCTATTCTTATAAATAGTTACTTCCAATGCATAATATAACCACGCTGAAAGTTTGTGGAAAAACCTCTATGTAAGATGTCAGTGTAGTATCTCTTCATCTTTGAACAAATTTTCATGTATCAAAGTGATCAAAGAGTTTGGAACAGGATTGAGGAGGGTGCAGGAGCCATACAGCTTTTATCACTTTGCTACCATGATCAAATAAATGATGGGTCCCGATGAGAGCAAGGCCCAACTTCTGAGCAGCTTTCTCGCCTGGAGTGGCATGGTGATGTGTCCTTTTCGGGGTATGAATAGCGCCCCTGTCCTTTTCTACACGTGTGCCTCATGTGCCTAAGAAAACTTTGGCTTCATAAAAAAACCATTTTTTCCTTGTTTAGAATCTTCCCTAAGATTACTAATGAAGCTGGGAGGAACATACAGTGTGAACCTATCACATGTGACTACTCAGGCATTGCAATATAAAGAATTAAAACAATGACCTGAAATTATTGCCAGTATCAATTCCAAAGGTCTAGTTTTAGTTCATTTTTCAAGGACAAGGCCTTGATTTCTTTATGAAAAAAGTTTATAAGACCATATTAGCCAAATACTTTAAACAAAATAAATGTATGCTATTTAAACTACTCAGAAAATGTTTTAGCATAATTAGAATCTTGAATGAATTTTATGGTATTTTCTATACCTTTCCAGAATTCACAAAGTTTTACATTGTTTTCAATTTGGTATACAGTTGGATGCTGCCTGGACTCATACAAATGTAGAAAAATCAAATAAATAAAAATATTTTCCTGAAAATTTTTCTTTTAAAATTCCAGAGGAAGTCATTCTGTCCTGCCAAACTTAAAATTGTAGTTTTCAGAGCTGAACTGACATCTTTAAAAAGATTAGCATTTTTTATGTATTCTTATTTACAGTTTGGTCCAGGATCTAATTGGACTTCCTGTTAAAATGCAAGCAATAACCTCAGCTGCCTTAAATCAGTTTCCTCCACCCCATGTTCATAGTATTTCTAAGAGGCAGCTAATCTCTGACTTTGTTCATCTAAGCTTAACTTTCCCTCACGAGGACCAGCAGTTCTGGGAGGCACTGGAGTCAACAACTGATGCTAATGTTTAAACACCAGCCCCATTGGCTTGACTAAATTCACTAAATTGCAGCGGTGAGCAAGCACTTCTCCATTCTAGATTCAAAGATTACTCCATGACCTTATGACCACCATCCTTAAGAGACAAAGCCTTACTGGCCACACTGAAGAAAGGTCTGTTTTATGGCATGTGGTTTCCTTTCTGTGTCTGGGTTAGGTCATGGCCACGAACCTCACTGTGAAATGTGATCCTGGGGAGGATATGGTGATTGGTACCTATAGAAGGAAGATACAAAACTTCTCCCAGCTAAAACAGCGTCACCAATAAAAACAAATTACTTATAAAAGTAGTACAGTGAGAAATAGATATGCTGTTTGGTTAATAAAGTTCAGCATGCTAGTCTGTTCATAAATAATCCACTATCAGTAGAGTTTATCCACAGGAAGAGTTAAAAAGATAATATTAATGTAATGACCCTACCCTTCCATTCCAAGCAGCAATCTATTATTTTAAATTTTTTACTCTGGCATCTGTGTTCAATTCAAACACACTCAATTTTTCTCATGGCTGGACTCCATCCTCTTCTGAACAAATCCACTCAATTAGAAGTTGATTTTTAACCGGGTAGGAAGTTTTTAAGAGATAAATGTCTAGGGCTAACAAACGGCTAGCCCTGGACAATGGAAACGTGCTCCGTAGACCTGAGCCATCTGGCACGTAGCCTTTCGGCTTCATTCTCTCCCCTTTTCCCTGCACAGCCCACCAGCTCTCAGGCTGAACCATTCCCAGGATGTTATCTTGCCTCCCCAGCCCTGTGACTCCTCATCTAATTTATGCTTCTCTGGGTAGCAACGTGCAGAGGCTTTGTCATCAGCCTTGCTCACCCAGCAAAGCCAACTGCTGTCTGCTAGGCATTTGGTTAGCACATTGTGTACACATAATAAGATGTTGTTCCCTCTACACAGATGCATGAGGCTAAAAAAATAGCATTATCATAACATCTTCCAGCTTAGCTATTCTGAGGCTGCTGCACCCCCATATTACAAAGCCTTGCTATTTATACCATCATGCATATGGAAGCCCCAGTCCTCCTGTGAGATGTCAGTCCAGTGTACGCAGAGACAAAATTATAGGCCCCAAACTTAAACCTACACTCATCCGGGCGGCTTATCTTTGCTGAACACAAGCCAAGTTTATTAATATTTTTTAAGTCAGAAAGAAACAAACCATTTTAATTTGATAAAAGATAATAAAGCAACATGAACCAGAAAAATAGCCAAAGTCACACAGAAGATGAACCTCCTGGCTCATAGGAAGTAAGGAAGAGAGCCAAGCGCTGCATGTGCTGGCCCTGGCTGGGCTATAACTTACGTGTAAGGAGGATGTCCTCCTCTTCGGGGTCTCATTATTCACAGAGGCATCGTGTAATGGTGCATCTTTATTGGCATGGAAACTTCCAACAGGATCTTAACATAATCTCTAGGAAAATGAGAACAAAAACACTTGGACTTGACTTTTCAGATCATACGAAGAATTTCTCCTCCAAATGAATTTGGTCCAGTGTGGAGAACTCTGTTTTTTAAGTAGCCCAACATGGAAGAAGTATCACGCCTATCTTCCCAGAAAGTGTGAGACACTTGTACATACTGTTACCTCAGCTAGCAAAGGCAGAGATGACAGTCTGCCGGGAAGTGCTTGGTGTGTATTGATTCCATCCAAGTGCTACTCAGGTGGGACCACTGTTCAAGGCCTTTCTGAATGTGATAGCAGGGGCGTGGAAGTGGGATGAGGGCTCGCTAGTTGGAATCTAAGCTCTGCTTACCTTTTCTGAAGGCCTCTGGGGGTGGCCTTCAGAAAAGCAGGACAGGAGGAAGACACACAAGATTCTGGTTCTTCAATGAAAATACAGGGATGTGGAGCAGTCCCAACTGATGATGTCAGTGTAACAACTCCTGCGCCAAAGGCTCAGGGATCGCTGTAGAAAAGGGAGAGAAAACATTGCATGAGCCAGAGGATCAGGGAGGTTGCTATGGGGTTGCATCACCTGGAAATGTCAGAAGCTACACCCTTAAGGTCTCACCAGGGGGGCTACCTAAACCTGAGCTGAACAAAGACAACAGCAATAGACATGCTAAGGCAGAGAGGGAAAAGTCTAAGTGGTCTCAACTTTACACAAAGAATGCCAGGCAACTAAGGGATGCTGAGGGCAGGAGAAATAGCCTTCCCCAGAAAAGAGCACACCAACTGGTTATCCAATACCAAATGGTCAGCACTGAAAACATACATGTAAGTAGCATTATACAGAGTGAGTACGTGGTTTGGGAACATATATACATATGTATATATGTATAACAACAATTAAATTTTTAGAAAGCCAAGAATCTGAGAGAGAACAATGAGAGGGGTATGGGAGGGCTTGGAGAGGGGAAAGGCAAGGAAAACTGATGTAATTATATGATAATCTAGAAAAATAAAAGAAACAACTTTTAAAAGATTCTGTTTCTAGGCTCTATATGTGACTTACTCTCTATTGTACAAACCTCATAGTTTTGTTGTCAAAAGCAGAAGTAAACTGAAGAAGCTAAAATACATTACATATAAATGAAAATACCCGCAGGAGAAGGTGACAGCCAGACAGGTCCTCGCCTTCCTCTGACTTCTTGTTGCTGTCACAAATGACCTAACTAACACCTATTCTGGCCCTGTTCTCCACTTTTGAGTCTATACTCCTGGGGGTGCATGTGATAATGAAGAGACAGGCATCTATAGTCATGACCCACAGACTCCAGGGTCCGCCAGTGGAAGTTACTTCCCTGGTTCTGAGACACCAGAAGAAAGCTGCCACTCAGAAGGACACTAGATCACTATTTCACTCTTCAGTCAAAACATGTGCTAGAAGGACTTGCCACTGCCACTTCTGGGAAGAACATGAGACATTTTTCTCAGTCATTTTTCTCCCTTTAGCTAAGAGTTTCTCAGGATTTCTTTGGAAAGACAGAACCAGGACTCCTTCTTTGATTAGAAAGAAAACTCATCGGTGTCAAGAGCAAGACGAACTAGCCATATAGGCTATCAAAACGGGAAAATGCAGTGTCTTTGGTTGAATGAAAGAGGCAATTGCCCTTTGCCCTGGTAAAGAACTGAGCTCCTGGAATTTGGAAATGCTAGATTATTTTTTAAGTCATAAACTGTATTACACTGTGCTTCATCCATAATGCATATCATCTCCCAGTCCCCTTAACTTCTTGCAGAATGAGGAAGCAAACAAATTTATCCTTGAATAAGTAGATCTCAAACTTTGTTGTAAATTAGAATCACGTGGAAGCTTTCAAAACTTTCAAAACTCCCAATCAAGCTCTATCCCTGATCAATTTTACTGGAACTTTAGAATGTGTGACAGAGACCTTTCGAGTCTTCAGAGCCTAGTGGGGAGGGGAGGGTCAAAGAGGAGCACAGATGGAAGGCCACTGCCTGAAGCACACAGATGGCCTCTGTGGCCTGTCTCATTTTGAACCCAGGAATTACGACTTGAAAATAAGAGTAAAAGTGCATTTAACAAACAGTCCTCGACATTGGCTTAGCTTTTCTACATTCTTCTTATTGCTTCACTTAAACAATCTTCTAGGTGCTAGCACTGATCTGAAGGACTAGCTTTCACGGTACTGGAAGGCATCACACAAGCTTCCAAAGGAGGGAAGCAACCAATAATACCACCCAGCTATGACACCTGTGAGCTGCACAACAACCAGAATGCCATGAAAACTCAATGCTGTTATTCATAAGCCCTTTAATTGAGTGGTTCTCTACCTGTGGGTCATGACCCCTTCCACAGGGGTTACCTAAGTCCATCGGAAAACCCAGAATTCATATTACAATTCATAACAATAGCAAAATTACAGTTATGAAGTAGCAACAAAAATAATTTTATGGTTGGGGGTATCCACACATGAGGAACTGTATTAAAGGGTTGAAACACTAGGAAGGTTGAGAACTATTTCTCTAATTGGCCTGAAGACCTGCTCAACAAGAGGGAAATTATGCTGAGTACTGGAAACTCAGGGGCAGTGAAGTCATGGATGTTGGAGGAGAAGCCACAAGCACCACTTTATTAACCAGCATAATAACTCTGCAGCATAATCCATAGCTACATAAGTATTTGTCCTTATACCTACAGATAACTTCTCTTTACAACAGATGGAAATCATTACAGAAATCCACAACCAACCAGAATGCAGAGCTATGCCGCCCAGTCCCAACTGATACACCGCAACACAGCTCCCATGCCTAAGGCTCAGGGAACGTTGCAGAAGAGTTGGGATGATTGTGAAAGCCATAGGATCAGGGATTTTGCTGTGAGATTATGTCTCCTGAGAGTGACAGAAGCTCTCACTGATACGGTATCCTAAATATGAGCTGAACAAGGACAACAGTAGATGGGCTAATGTGGGTAGGGGACATTTCATGAGGTCTCAACCAAGCAATGGAGGAATACTGAGATCTAGAGAAACAGTCTTCTGCAGGGAAGAACACATTACTTGATTACCCAATACCAAATGATCATGCATAGATATTCATATACATGCAACTAGAACAGTAATTAATTATTTTAAAGTCCATTAACTTGAAAGAGAGCAAGGAGGATCTATGAGAGAGTTTGAAACAAAGAAAGGTGTAGTGGTTTGAAAGAAAGTGGCCCTCAAATGGAGTGGTACTATCAGGAGGTGTGGCTTTGTTGGAATAGATGTGCCCTTACTGAAAGAAGTGTGTCACTGTGGAGGTGGGCTTTGAGGTCTCCTATATTCAAGCTACACCCACTGTGACAACATAACACTCTTCCTGTTGCCTGCAGATCAAGATGTAGAGCTCTCAGCTCCTTCTCTAGCACCATGCCTGCCTGCACGCCAACATGTCCTACCATGATGATAATGCACTAATCCTCTGAAACTGTAAGCCAACCCCAATCAAATGTTTTCCTTTACAGGAGTTGTCCATTGTATCTCTAACTAAGAATAAAAGGAAGGGGGAAATGATGCAAGTATATTAATCTCAAGAAATAAAAAATTGCTCTGTACATTGTATTAAACAAAATAATGCTTTCAAGAAGACACAACACATTTTCCAAATTAAACTACAATTCACATAGAACTGATTATTACAACCAAAGATTTCCTGATTTAATTCCATGTAAGTGTTGTTTTATTTGTGTACTATTTATTAAATATGGCTTTATTTGTCCTGTACATCTAGTTCATATATAGGGAAAGCATCATTATTTTTATTTTATTTTTTCCATGGTGTTTTTTTCACATTCCTTTAAAAAAATCTTATATACCTACTTACTTTAAGAGTAAGCAGGAAACATTTCCCTCCTTTGTACCTTATTTAGCTGGCACAGGTGAATTGCAATATGGAATTTTCACATTCTGATTTTCATGCAAAGAGATGAACTATTTTTTTTGTTAGGGGGTATATATTGTATCCTCCCCCACATGCACACTCAAAGCCCACTAGGCATCAAAAGTGTAGCTTTTTTTCTCTCAAAGCACACAGTGCCAATAATTGTTTGTCTTATTTGGCTATTATCAATTGCAGAGAAGATTTCAAAAAACACATCTGTCAATTCTCATGGAAAAATAAGGAAGAAGGGACCATCTAAGATAAATAGACCAAGCCATTGTCAGGAAAAATAGGAATTCACGGTATGTAAAATTGCACATTAGGTAAAAATGTCCTGCCTCTGTGGAAATCAGAAGTGGAACAAGAAGAATCCAATTAGTATATTTGAATCCTATCTGAAATAGTCTCCTTCCTGTCTAGTTATATGTAATTTTTCAGGGTAAATCCTAAAATAAGCATGCTTCCTTCTCAGCGGCACAGCTTTTGTTAGGATTCATTTGAGGCAAAAAAAAAAAGTGCCTAAGAATTGAATGTCATCTTCTTCTGCAAAGAGCAAGTCAAACAAAGCTCAGGAGAAAAAAGATTCTCATTCACCTGGTGCTGTTTCATATCAGAATTACTCATGTTTCCTGGCCCCGGCTACACCACCAGCTGAATTCTAGGCTAGCTTTAAGGCTACAGTGGTGGTGGGCTGGGAGCCAAACAAGTCCCATGGAGGTCAACAAACTGTCAAAATCGTATCTCCTTCCTGGGCCACCTCCTAAATACTCCAGGATTATGTCTAGAAGAATAAGGGCCGCACTGATACCTTACAAAAAGGGTAACTCCATTTACCGCAGGAGATTAACAGTCTGAGACAGCAGAGATAAGGTGTGAAGATGCTGAGCTTATGTACCCGCATGCTGCTCTTCAGATTTCTGAACTAGGAATCGCAGGGTACTACCAACAACATACAGAGAGAAGCAGAAATTAATTTCTGCACAATTTCAGCTTGGGCAAGTTGCCTGATCTCTAAGGAGACCACTCTTTTCCACTTAATCTTTTGGACTTCTCTATCCTTCCAGTAGGTCACTGTGCTTTGACTCTAAAGTCTTGTGAGGTCAGTGAGCTCAGACCCTACAGGTAACAGCATAGCAACTCAATAATGCCATCTAAAACAGACAGATGTTTATTTTCTAAGGTACCCAAGTGTTTGCAGATACTCGTCGTAATGTTGTCTGGCTCAGAACTGCCCTCATTGGTTGAAAATCTTCCTTGTACAAGAGATGTTTATTCTTCCTGTGTTCCCAGAGAATAGCAGAAAATGAATTACATGTCATTACATGGAATGAGATAATTTGTGAATGGAATCACAACCAATTAAAGTGTGAAAAGTTGTTTTTGTATCAATCCAACAGGCTCATACAAATCTTTTCTCTATTTTTATATTTGGTATTATGTTTACATTATACTCAGTATTGGATCACTGTAGACAATTAGGTAAAAACATAAATTTTAGCTAGCTTTAAATAAACCTGTAGGATTTATTATCGGTGTTATCACATTTATTGTTATTGTAGACCAAAGACACATTGTGAAGCAGTGAAACGGGCCCCTGGCAATGCCAAAGCATGTGTGGGCAGTCTGTTTATATCTCTGTATTAGCCACTAGTCACTGCAGTAAAAGACTTTTCTGGTCAAGGTTGAACTTAGCACAAATCTATTGGGTTAAACATAAATGTTAAGAAGGTAGTTTGACAACATAGCCATTAAGAGAAACACCACCAGCAGGTTCCTCCTTGGTTCCTATGTGCTTGCCAGTGACCCACTCCCATGAGCATATGGTCAGCATGAATTGGACTCAGTGAGGATATAGAGTCAACAGGGATTTGGGTTAGTGGATCCCAGGGAGAGTTGAAGGGAGGTAGTATATGGTAGATAAGATCAAAATTCATTGTGTGTTTGTGTGAACATTTCAAAGGACTAAATTAAGTATTAATATTTAAAGTTTGTAACAGGACCTAGGCTGGAGAAGGCCTGAAACAGCTAATTCCACAGGAGCAGGAGTGAGCCATCTACCTAGGCCAGATCAGGCTGGAGACAGCAAACTCCACAGGATCAGGAGCAGATCCAGAACAGGGACATTTACAGGAACAGGGCTAAGCCAGCAACCTAGGCCTAAACGGGCCTGAGACAGCAAGCTCGACAGGAGCAGGAGTGGATCCAGACCAGGGATACACACAGAAACAGAACTGAGCCAGTGACCTAGGCAGGAGCAGGCCTGAGACAGTGAACTCCACAGGAGCAGGTAAAAGGGAAAAGCCACTGAGGGAGTGGGCCAGAGTCAGAGACCTCTGCAGATTTGGGTGTGAGTCTGGGACCTCTGAGGAAGTAGGGAGGAACCAGAGACATCTGCAGGTCTGGGTGTGAGTCTGGGACCTCTGAGGGAGTAGACCTGAGCCAGGACCTCTGCGGGTCCAGGCATGAGACTGGGACCTCCAAGTGAGTAGATTGGAGTCAGAGACCTTTGAGGGACCAAGCCAGGGACCTCCACAGGAACAGATCCAGACCAGAGACATTTACAGAAATAGGACTGAGCCAGCAACCTGGGATGGAGCAGGCCTGAGACAGTGAACTCTACAGGGGCAAAGCAAACCCTGGGAACACGGAGCAAACCTCCATGAACATGGAGTGACCAATGGGGTGACTGGAATCATGGCACTGACTACAACCAAATATAGATGAAACAGAAGAAAATGACCTAAGAATAAAAGAGATGGAAGAGAGAATCTCAAGTGCTGAAGCTACAATAGAGAAAATAGACTCATCAGTCAAGAAAACATTAAATCTAGCAAAAACTTAACACAAAATATACAGGAAATATGGGACACTATTAAAAGACCAAACCTAAGAATAAGAGGTATAAAAGAAGGAGAAAAGTTTCAACTCAGAAGNAACTTTCCCAACCTAAAGAAAGATATGCCTATGAAGATACAAGAATCTTACAGATTTTCAAAGAACTCATACCAATACTCCTCAAATTGTCCTGTACAATGGAAACAGAAGCAACATTGCCAAACACTTTTTGTGAGGCTACAATTACCCTGATACCCAAACCACATGAAAACATTACTAAGAAAGAGATTACAGACCAATCTCACTCATGAGCACTGAAGCAAAAATATTCAATAAAATACTGGCAAATCAAATCCAAGAACACATCAGAAACATCATCTTCTATGATTATGTTGGCTTCATCCCAGAGATGCAGGGATGGTTCACCTTATGAAAATCTGTCATCATAATCCACCATATAAACAAACTGAAGAATAAAAACCACATGATCATCTCATT